>WBNM01012702.1:7772-20814 GCA_013399055.1 Ramphastos sulfuratus | reverse complement strand
GCTTGAGCGTGTCCAGAGAAGGGCAACGAGGCTGGTGAGAGGCCTTGAGCACAAGCCCTATGAGGAGAGGCTGAGGGAGCTGGCATTGTTTAGCCTGGTGAAGAGGAGGCTCAGGGGAGACCTTCTTGCTGTCTACAACTACCTGAAGGGTGGTTGTGGCCAGCAGGAGGTTGCTTTCTTCTCTCAGGCAACCAGCACCAGAACAAGAGGTCACAGTCTCAAGCTGTGCCAGGCGAAATTTAGGCTGGAGGTGAGGAGAAAGTTCTTCACTGAGAGAGTCATTCCCCACTGGAATGGGCTGCCCAGGGAGGTGGTGGAGTCACCATCCCTGGAGGTGTTCAAGGCAGGTTTGGACATGGCACTTGGTGCCATGGTCTAGTCTTGAGGTCTGTGGTAATGGGTTGGACTTGATGATCTTTGAGGTCTCTTCCAATCTTGGAGATACTGTGATACTGTGATATACTAAGATGCTGCTCTAAAGCTTTGTTTTCTAACACTTGGAGTGTCTCAGAGGATTTTAGCACTCTGTACATTTTTTTCTGTGTGATTCCTAAGAGTTTGGACCTTGTGCTAGATTATACTTGCAGGCACACTCTAATATTAATAGTAACCAATTATTTTGGCTTTAATAGACTTTTAAAACTCTCAGAAATACAGCCCCTAAGCATGGAGAATAAGAGTGTTAGAAAATCCTGGGAAACACATGGATTTAGAATTAAACTCAAGTCACAGGGCAAATAACACATGGGTAAGCATAGTGGCAATAACATAATCAAGTGAAGCATGAGCCATATCATTGAAAAAAAGGTAAAATCAGAGCATTAATTATTGAAGAACCACATAGAAGTTCACCTCTTTATAGACTGCTGTATAGACAGCATGATTAAGCTAAGAGTTTAATCCTTTTGTGGGGAAAAAAAACAACAATTCCATCCTAAACGAGAAAGCAGGAACTTTTCATTTAACTCCTTCTGCCTCAGAGACCCAGTTGAGTAAAGAAAAGTAAAGTAAGGAAAGAATAAGCTTAAATTCATTGAACCAACAGATTGCAAATCCATCTAGGTGTAAAAGTGGCAAAGTTCTGTGTGGTCAAACTCTTTTTTCCTTTCCTTTTTAATACTGTGATTGTTTGTCTGCTGAATTTTAGCTCTTGAAATGTAGTTCAAGCTATATAAACGATGGATCTATCTTCATTTCTCACCAGTTACCTTCTGAACGTCACTACTCTTTGAATCCTGGCTGCACCACACTTTCTCTTCCTGTTGTGATACACATAAGTCTTTTGGGCTTCCAAAATACTGATTTTAATAATTCAAAGTTGCAGTCTTGATTCTATTTATATTGGTTTAATCCTGTTGTCAGGTAGGTATTCCTTTAACCTGGGGGAAATAGTCTATTAAATATGCAGAGGCAAACTGCTGCTTTCTTTTATTTTAGTCTTGAGTTAAATCATTACTGGCTGCCAGATTGTGTTCAATAGTACTTTCTTTGTACAGACCTAAGTGTAAGATACAGTTTCAGCTTGAGGCTTCCAGGCAATGAAGTTAAGAACTTGACTGGCATACTTCAGTTCCCTTCTTTTTGTTGCATCTTCTACTATTTTCCAAAGTATTAGTGTCTTCTCTAAATAGGAACNCAGGACTCGGTTGCTGTCTGGGCTGCACTTACACTGTAGGCTCATGTTGAGCTTTTTCATCAACCCAGACCCCCAGGTCTTCTCCTAAAGAATCTGAAGACATTTATGGATATCTAACTATTGTGTAATAAGTGCTGTTTGGCTGTATGTCATTACTGAGTAGTCCTAACAAACAAACTAGGACTTTGTTATGTTTGTCACATAACAATCAAAAAGTATTTACTTGTTGACATCTGTATTTGCTTGCGATTCTTGAATGAATAACAGTTTTAAAAATATGTGCCACAGTGGATATACAGGCCAATAAATAGGCTATTAGCTTTTGCACCAGTAACATAGTATTCCAATTGGACTAAAAAATAATTTATAAATTATACAGTAATTGAAATACATGGTATGGTGGTAGACCAATTCCCCCCCACCCCCACCCCCCTCCCAATACAATGTTTACAATGTCTGTGATGTTACTCAGGGGATAAATTTAGTGGATAGAGCCAGACATTTTCTGGTATAAATCAGCCTTTTAGTGGCACATAAAGCAGGTTTTTCTATGTCATCATTTATGGAAATAAGCAGGGAGGTAGTGTAGAGTGAAAAAATCCTTCTCCTTTTATGGGATTTAAGGTCTTTAAAAACACATCACAAGCCCATTACATGCTTGAAAGAGCTGAAGACGACACAGGTCAGCTGTTACTTGTCTCTGATATGTAGTGTGGCAGCCAGCTCCTGGTGAAACCCTTAGCAAAAAGCTAGTGGGAACTTGCACAGTCTAATTGATCTTTGTGTTTGAATCCAGTTGTAAGCCATATAAACCACAGATAACATGGAAACATTATTCTATGGCCAGTTTTGGCTTTAAACACAAATGGAGGCTTCTACTTACTGCCAAACTCAGAGGCAATGATTTTTTCCATTCTGCTAGAGCCCTACTCACTGCTTGAGACTCAAGAGTACTGCAATGTTTACTTGTAGTGTTTAAGACAACCTGTAATGAACATGGACTTGAACTTCTGCCCTGACACCTAGGAGAAACACAAAATCTTTGCTCAGTTTTGTAGATTTGACTTATCCTAATTTCATAACAAGAATTAGGTTGTGTTTCTGACTGTGATTCATTCTTTGCCAGATGGGTAGAAGTCATCATTTGCCAAAAGCACAACATGTTTCATTGTGAAATACAAAAAAACCTACTCCATGCTAGTATGTCAGAATGCTTATGATTGAAAAAATAGGTCTGAGATTTATGCAACCTATTCCTATTGGGTTGTCTCTCTAGGACAAAATAAGTGCTGAGGGAGCAAATTGATTATTTCTATTTGTAGTGTGATGAAATAAGTGTTTAGATTAACTCCAAGAGATCATTCTATTTACTGACATGTAATAGTATCTCCAAGTAGAAGTCTGTGTGTACCCACAGACTGGGAAAGAGTCCCCTAAATTGCCTTTGGCTGGTGATACTTGTTCTACAGTATGCAGGAGCTGTTTATTTCTAGGGTTATTAATCCATGGAGCTAAGTCATTCACAGATAAAAAGATTCAAAATAGTATTTTTGGCATCATCTTTACAGTGGCCCATAGAATGGAGGTGACTATTATCCAGTATGGTTTTACAGAGCTGTGCAAATTAGCTCTGTATCTTATCTAAGATAAAAAAATCATAGAATCATAGAATGGTAAGGTTGGAAGGGACTTCAAAGGTCATCTAGTTCCAACCCCCTGCCATAGACAGGGACACTTCCCACTAGTACAGGTCACTCAAGGCCTCCTCCAGCCTGGCCTTGAACACCTCCAGGGAGGGAGCAGCCACAACCTCCCTGGGCAACCTGTGCCAGTGTCTCACCACCCTCACTGTAAAGAACTTCCTCCTAACATCCAGTTTCAATCTCCCCTCTGCCAGTTCAAATCCAATGCCCCTTGTCCTGTCATTGCAAGACCTTGTTAATAGTCCCTCCCCAGCCTTCCTGTAGCCCTCTTCAGATATTGGAAGGCTACTCTAAGGTCTCCTGGAAGCCTTCTCTTCTGCAGGCTGCAGAGCCCCAACTCTCTCAGCCTGTCCTCACAGCAGAGCTGCTGCAGCCCTCTGAGCATCTTCGTGGCCTCCTCTGTAGCCGCTCCAACAGTTCCATGTCCTTCCTGTGCTGGGGGCTCCAGAACTGCACACAGGACTCCAGATGGGGTCTGAGGAGAGCAGAGTAAAGGGGCAGAATCCCCTCCCTTGCCCTGCTGCCCACACTGCTCTTGCTGCAGCCCAGCACTCAGTTGCTGTCTGGGCTGCACTCACACTGCAGGCTCATGCTGAGCTTTTCATCACCCCAGACCTTTTCCTTTTCCTCAGGGCTGCTCTCAGCCATTCTCCACCCAGCCTGGAGTTGTGCTTGGGATTGTACCTACCCAGGTGCAGGACCTCACACTTGGCCTTGTTGAATGTCATGAGATTGGCCTGGGCACACTTCTGCAGCCTGTCCAGGTCCCTCTGGATGGATCCCTGCCCTCTAGCAAGTCAACTGTGCCACACAGCTTGGTGTCATCTGCAGACTTGCTGAGGCTGCACTGATTCCTCTGTCCATGTGACTGACAAAGATGTTAAACAGCACTGGGCCCAGCACTCACCCCTGAGGGACGCCACTTGGCACTGGTCTCCAGGTGGACATTGTGCCCTTGATCACCACTCTCTGTGTGTGACCATCCAGCCAATTCCTTATCCAGCAGTGCTTCACCCAAGTCCATGTTTTTCCAGTTTGGTGACCAGGATGTCATGTGGGACAGAGTCAAATGCCTTACTCAGATCCAGGTAGATGACATCAGTTGCCCTTCCCTTGTCCACTCTGACTGTGACTTCTTCATAAAAAGTCACCAAATGTGTCAGGCCTGATTTGCCCTTGGTGAAGCATGTCCAAAGATGTGCAACGAAGTGAAGGGTCCACAGAACAAGTTCTACAGGAATTCACTGAAGGAAGTAGCGTTGTTTATTCTGGAGAATAGGAGTCTTACAAGACACCTTACTGCTCTCTGCAACCCCCTGGCAGAAGGTTGGTGTCTTCTCCCGAGCAGCAAGCAGTAGGACAAGAAAAAATGGCCTCAGTTTGCACCAGGGAAGTTTTAGATTGAATATTAGGAAAACTTCCTTCACCTAAAGGGTTATCAAGCAGCTGGAACAAACTGTGCAGAGAAGTGGTTGAGTCCCTCTCCCTGGAGGTATTTTAAAAATGTGTAGATATGGCACTTAGAGACCTGGTTTGGCGTGGAACTTGGCAGTGATACATTTCCAATTGAACTTGAGGATCTTAAAGGTCTTTTCCAACTTAAAGGATTTTATAGATCCATGATTCTAAGGCAGAGGATGGAAAGGCTGCCAGCATTTATGAAATGCTAGGGAGTACCTCCATGGAGACTGGCTGGTGTGTGATTGCTGTCCTGATTGAAATAGTTTTCATGTAATCATCTGATTGGATATTCCTGCTGTTTGTCATTGCATTATTTATCAAACAAAGAGGAGCAGATGCCAGTCTGCTGTCATAAGCAGAGTAATATGTAATAATGCAGTAGTAATAGAAGAGCTGCCAGTGATTCCCTGTAGCCATACAGGAGTTCCTTTAAATTGCTTCCTCTAGAGCATTAGGGATGGGGGTTTGCTCTGTTCTAAGCTTTCCACCTCAAGAACTATATTTGCCCAGGTAGGGAAAAATTATGTCAGTGGGCTTATCTTCTCTACCCAGTGTGATTCCCTGCAGCAGTGCATTGCTGCACAAGTATCTTTCCTGCCAAGTATCTCTGGGGAAATGGCACAAGTCCTGAGCTGTTTTTTAGTAGTGCCTCCCATGCTTCACTACTGAAGATCAGCACTATGATGAATTTACAGATATATGCTTATTTTGTGTGTGTGTATGTGTGTGTGTTTGTGTATGCTACAAAACAAAATAAGCCAAAGTGTGTGAGAAGTCAATAGATTGAGTGGGGATTATTTTCCCTTAGAAATGAAAAAAAAAACTTCAAAAACAATAGACTTCTCTATCGTGTTAGAATCCAAGTGCCAGGTGCTGCGCTTTGGCCACAACAACCCCATGCAGAGCTACAGGCTGGAGTCGCAGTGGCTGGAGAGCAGCCAAACAGAAAGGGATTTGGGGGTGCTGATTGACACCCGCCTAAACATGAGCCAGCAGTGTGCCCAGGTGGCCAAGAAGGCCAATGGCATCCTGGCCTGCATCAGGAATAGTGTGGCCAGCAGGAGCAAGGAGGTCATTCTCCCCCTGTACTCTGCACTGGTTAGGCCACACCTTGAGTACTGTGTCCAGTTCTGGGCCCCTCAATTTAAGAAGGACATTGAGGTACTTGAGCGTGTCCAGAGAAGGGCAACGAGGCTGGTGAGAGGCCTCGAGCACAAGCCCTATGAGGAGAGGCTGAGGGAGCTGGGATTGTTTAGCCTGGTGAAGAGGAGGCTCAGGGGAGACCTTCTTGCTGTCTACAACTACCTGAAGGGTGGTTGTGGCCAGGAGGAGGTTGCTTTCTTCTCTCAGGCAACCAGCACCAGAACAAGAGGACACAGTCTCAAGCTGTGCCAGGGGAAGTTTAGACTCGAGGTGAGGAGAAAGTTCTTCACTGAGAGAGTCATTCCCCACTGGAATGGGCTGCCCAGGGAGGTGGTGGAGTCACCGTCCCTGGAGGTGTTCAAGGGGAGTTTGGACGTGGCACTTGGTGCCATGGTCTAGTCTTGAGGTCTGTGGTAAAGGGTTGGACTTGATGATCTTTGAGGTCTCTTCCAACCTTGGTGATACTGTGATACTATGTGATACTGTGATAATTACTGCAGGGAAAGAAATAAGGCTCTAATCACCTCTAAGCCATCCCATGTCTATCAAATGTAATTTGAATGTTAGGTGCTAATTGTGGCCAACTGAATTGTGAGCATAGGAAGATGAGTCTAGTGTTGTGTTTTGAGATGACTGAAAGGTGCAAAGTAAACAGTATCAAAGAGGAAAAGCCACCTGGGAGCTTGAATGGGCTCTTGGGATCTGAGCCATGATTTCTGCTTGGTGGTGCCCTTTTATGTTAGGCTAAATATGTGACATAAATATTCATAAGCAATCCTGACGAAAGGCACTACGCAGTTTTTCAGCTGTGCTTGTAGATTTTTCACCTGATTCCTTAAAGATGCTACTGGTAGGCTGCTAACTTATAGGTTATTTTAGCTATTATGATGGATTGGATGTAATGTTTCCAGATACAGTAATCAAGATTGTTTTTTATATTAGGCTTGAATACATAGTAATAGAGATCTGATTTTTTTTTTGTTATGCACCTGTATTTGCCTCACAGATACTATTCCTTTAAAGCCTTAAAGAATTTCAGTGGAGATTTTTAGCACAAGCACATTAAAAAAAAAATCCTAATTCTTTAACAAAGATTGAATGTGATAACAGCACTGGTGCTACTTGGAAAAATCATGAGACCTTTTTTAAATTGCTTTGGGTTTCTACTGTCCAGCAAGACAATTTAACAGTTATTCCATCCTAAAACAAATGTTCTATTCTCATATGGAACAGAAAACCTTGCTCTTTGCAAGTAATGTGTGCAGCTCTTTGTGCTGTGCTTCCTTGGCTTCTCAGCTGGTCTCTGTTTCAAAGTTCTTTTCATATATATATTGCCAGAACACTACTGTACCCTAAACCACTTCATTATGGGGCTGGGCGTCTGTCTGTGCTGGAGAAATTCCAATTTCTTTGTCAATAGTTGATTGTGCCTCGTTTCAGATTGTGTCAGTGTGTGATCACTATAGTGGCCTGAGCTTTTCTGACTGTTCAGTCCCAGAAATAACCAGCTCTGTTCCTTGGCTTCCCCTCAGTTGGAAAATCTCCTGTACCCTCATGCTGATTTTGTAGCCTCTGTGTTTCTTTTTGCCTGGAATTAACACTTCTGTATTAGGATTTCATAAATAGTCTGCTTGGTTTGAGTTAATGGAAATTGATAAGCTACATCAACAGACTCAAGAATCACGTGTTAACAAGTACAAGATATGTTTTATTTTCTTTTATTTTATCTTATTTTATTTTATCTTATTTTCTTTTATTTTATCTTATTTTCTTTTATTTTATCTTATTTTCTTTTATTTTATCTTATTTAATTTAATGTAATTTAATTTTATCTTATCTTATTTTATTTCATTTTATCTTATTTTAATTTATTTTATTTTATCTTATCTAATTTAATGTAATTTAATTTTATCTTATTTTATCTTATTTAATTTAATTTAATTTTATCTTATTTTATCATTTTATTTTATTTTATTTTACTTTATTTTCACATATTCCTTGTAGGTACAGCACACAAAACTGTTTGGCTGTTCTCCAGTTTTCTACAGTTCTGGAGAATTTAAGCCCTTGTGGAGGTTGGAGCTGTTCCTTGCCTCCTTCATGCAGTTTGCTTTATCCCCTGGCAACACATACTGTTCAGAATTATATCTGAACATAGAATTTTATGTCTTCAAAGTTAAATATCTCACTCCTTTGACTTCAGTTTTGTCACAAGTGAGATTTAAAACTTACACCCCCTGTGTACTTTGTCATCTGCAGTGTCATCATTCTTTTGAAGAGGGGTTCTGTTCTGTATGCTTCACCCAAGTGCAGACAACTACAATGTAGTTATTTAAATTATTACAGTTGTTGTTAGGGTATAGGCTAGAAACCACATAAGTGCTCATGACTCCACTTTCTAGAGTTGTGTAGCTCCTGGGCTATTTTTGACCCACAAAGCAGGAGTGAAGCTCAAATCAAATGAATGAAAAGTTATATGGCAAATGCAGCCATGTGTAAGTATTTAGATATTTGTGGCCATCTGCTTTAGAAAAAAAAAAAAAAAAAAAAAAAATCATCCCTGTATTTGCATCCAAAGATTGAAGGTGTGATTATGTGATCTAAGAGATCTGCTCTTCCTGCGTGTTGTGTCAGATTAGCTGACTTCTGAGGTGACTTTTTAATGGCTTTTGGTGGTATCCACAAGGCATTAAGATGATGTGATTTATTTAGTAATGGCAATTAAAAGACAGAGGTGTGGGGAAAGGAGGAGAAAAGACTAACTTGTATTTTAAAAAATCCAGTTGTAATCATCTGTACTTTATTAGACTATTACTTTTGTGGGGAGAGATACAGAGCAGTTTTCTGCTGAGACTTGGACTTCATTTCTAAGTTTCTCTGTCAGATATGGCTCATACATCTTTCAGAAAGATTGAAGTGGGTATACTGGTATCCTGACAATGATCTCCAGAAGTTTATTCCCTAGAGTGGACCCTTTGGGGGAGGCTGTCATTCTGAAGAAACCTCCCTTCCTGTGTTTCAGTTTGGCACCACACAAGCCATCAATCAGCAGCCCAGTTTAAGCCCAGAGTCCAAGACATCAGAGGAGTCCAAGGTTAGGAAACAGCTTCAGAGTTGATCTGGGAATGCAAATTAGTAAATCAGGATCAGGCCTGGAGAGGAGAATGTGGGTCAGATGTCTGTCACCTTGGCATAATAGGGTATGGGTTAGAGAAGGCAGGCAGGGCTGTTGAGGACCATGGTGGGATGAAATGTCATTTAGAAGTATCATTTCTTCCCTTCCAGGGCAATGCTGTACTCACTGCTTAAATGTGCATTTCTTGTTTTGCCTCTATTGGTTAAATTCAGTTATAATATGTGTCTGCACAGCAGCCAGGGATAGCCAGGTTACTTACCCTTCACAAAATGTTGGCAGCAGCTCAGCTGGCTGCAGCCTTGGTCTGACTGGGCAGCAATGACCCTGCAGTACAGTAATGTGCTGTGTTTGCACCATTAATTTAAC
Organism: Ramphastos sulfuratus; assembly: GCA_013399055.1. Lineage (NCBI taxonomy): Eukaryota > Metazoa > Chordata > Aves > Piciformes > Ramphastidae > Ramphastos > Ramphastos sulfuratus. The sequence goes on along the minus strand of WBNM01012702.1, from coordinate 11,369 downwards.
TTTAACTGGCTTGCATTTAACTTGAATCTCCAGATTACCTCTGTTTGCTTTGTGCTGTTTTGGCTCCCATTGTAACTCTGTCATTGATGAAGAGAAGTGATTAATGACATTTAAATAAATTAAACCAATTAATTAAATTAATACATTAAAATTAATTAGTTTAATAGTGAAATGAATTCCAGTAACTCAGATTCTACTGCTTGCTTTAACTCTGTGTCCTTCATATAAGGGTACATTATGGTGGACTGTGTGACTGGGCACGGAGAGAAAGTACCCTAAGGCACAGGTGCAATGCTTTTGTCACCAAAAGCCTTGGGATCCTGTGATGTGCTTTAAGTATCTGCTTCTCAACCCTATTCCTCACTTACCAGAATTAGGAAACAGCTAAAGAGGCCCTGGTTTTCCTTTTATTGAATACTAATATGTACCACCAAGAGATGACTGGTGCAGATATTTATTGTTTGAATGTCCTCTGCCACGTTGGTGTCATGAAGCCTATTATACAATCCTAGAATCATAGAATGGTAAGGTTGGAAGGGACCTCAAGGATCATCTAGTTTCAACCCCCTGCCATAGGCAGGGACACCTCCCACTAGTCACTCCCACAGGTCACTCAAGGCCTCCTCCAATCTGGCCTTGAACGCCTCCAGGGATGGAGCAGCCACAACCTCTCTGGGCNCTACCGGGGGAAGGATCCACTCTAACCTGGTACAACTTCTTAGCAAGGTTTTGTTCAGACTGTCAGTGATCCTTTTGGTATCAGTACAGCTATAAGGATGTTTAGTGGATATGAATAGTACACAGTACAAATCTAAAGAAAATTTCTAAGAGATGCCATAGACCAGCTGCTAAGGACTGACATCAGCTAAGAAAGTTGTAGCCAGGGCATAAATAAAGATTCATTTAACTTGCAGGGTAAATTGAAACCATTTTGGGATTGTATCACCACAGCACTGGAGATATTTTTTTTTTCTTTTATAAAGTTTTCCTGATATTACTTTTTTTAAAAAAGATGAGGAATCTTCATAATAAAAAGGCTGCTTAAAAAAATAAAAACCAAATATGTGAATTTCTACTAAAAATATTGAGACAAAAGGAATCTGGATTTTTTTTTTTTTTTAATACTGAAACAAGTTGGTGAATTTGTGCATCATGTAAGGAATTTGCTTGAACATTTTGCATAGTCATAATTAGTGTTACTTGCAAGTATGTTTTCTCATTAGGCATTTTCTGCCCAGAGTAAGCTATAGTCTGAATAGTTAAGATTAAGAACAGAATAAAAAGAGATATTAAAGGCAAGGAATTGAGATGTGAAGACTACAATGTTACATCTGCATCTCTGGGTTAAAGAAATTCTAACATCTGTACTTGCAAATGCAGATTCTCTCTAGGTCTAGACTATACTTTGGGAAGCATACAAGGACTAATGTGTTTGAATGCCTGGATGCTCAAATATCTTGCCAATGCATTAATGGTCTAGGGCATATAGAGTCACTCAAATCCATTTCCAAGGTGATGATTTGAAGAGGGGATGAGTAGAGGCAGAACTTCATTATCCCTTTAGAGATTTCTGCTTTATGATAATATAGGTGGAACTGTCAGTCACATGCAGAATTTGTGAGTCAAGAAGTAATGGCAGATCTTCTAAATCTCAGTGCAGCATCCTGATCTTTTCTCATATATATTTTTTTCTTTTGTTTAGGTTTGGGTACTCTGTGTTCAAGTTTTTATCTTATACACCTGAGAGATTTCGAAGTAGAAGATAAATATATTTCAGATGAATTCTTGAAGTGTATAGCATAAAGCTACATAATTAAAAGTTTACTTGTTTCCAAAGGCTATGTAGTATTCATATAGCATCACACACAAGCCTGGGAAACATCAGGGGACTTTAGTGAATACAGGAGCTGCCAAAAGCAAGAAAAAAAAATGAAGCAGAAGGATGGAGGCATCCTGGAGAGGTCTGATTGATGCATTTGTAAAGAGAAGCAGTATAACATCTGACACAATTTGAGCAGAAATTAAGGGCATTGAAAGGAGCTGGATGATGTCTCCCCTGAGACTTTTAAAGTAATTAGAGAAAGCAGAGGATCAGGAGATATGTTTACAGATAAAAGGCAGTAAGGAGGCCTAAGACTTTGATTGTAGGATTAATTACTTGACTATTGATTTAGTTGACAAGTATGCAAAAGCTAAGGACAACATATGTTTGCAAAAGTATTTCTAAGGTTTGCTGCCTTAAAGAAATACATTAAAAACTATGTAATATGAGGCAATTTGGGGATGGTAAACCATGAAATAAATAGTAAGATTCGAGTATTTCTCAATGATCTTCATCTCTCATGGATCTCTACAGAACTTCATAGGTTGTTGTCACAATTCAAACAGTGGACTCATGGTGGTTCATTAGTGTGATCTCAAAGTACAAAACACAGGTGACTCAATGCCAAAGGGGTTTACTTCAATCAGCAGTGGAATTTCATTGTTTGGCCATAAGAGGTAGAGGTGAGTGAGAGGAGAAAGAAGAAAAGTAAAGTGAAGAGGGGAAAAGGAAAGAGGTCTATAGCTACCAATAACGCAAGGGTCCCAAAGACATCTCTCTGGTCCCAAGGTCCAGTCCTGCTGGGCCTTCTGTTCTTTTCATGTTCTTCTTCTTGTAACCTCCTTGTTGTTGTTTCTTTTTGTTTTAAGACCTCTTCTTGTTGTTGAAAAGGAGAGCTCTCTTGTTGAAAGACTTGTTGAAAAGACTAAAAACTGAAAAGACTTAACCTGTTACTAGGGAGACATCTTTTATATTCAACTTCACACCTGCTCATGACTGAACTCCTCCTCTCCACCCCTTGTGCCCCCACAATGTAAGGTTTACACACATGCCCAAGCAGAAGTGACTGAGGTGTGGGGCGTGCCCAAGGCACAGTCTGCCTCAGAGGTGGGTAGCCTGAGGGCAGGAGGTGTGTTTTGGTATTATAATGACAGTATAATGAGTAAGGTTCACTCATGTTCATGATTTCCTTAGGCCTCTTATGACACAAATTCCATTCTTCATTCTGAGGCAATGGGCTTAGAGAGTGGAAGTGTCCATCATGGGTGGGAGGTATGGACTGGTTGGTACCAGACTGGTGCCCTTCACATGGGGGCCTACACCTGTACCACATTCCATTGTGCACCACCAGTAACTTAACCAGTAACTTACGGAGTAGGCTGCTGCGACATTCTTGCTAACATGTTAGTCTGACTTACAGTCAAAGTCCTTGAAGGTAAGTGGGTTCCAATTCCTGATAACAATGATGAGACAGATAATGCTCTTTGGACTACTCCTTACAATTGTGAACCAGATCTGCCTTTTTTTCCTGCATCCACACCTCTGTATTCTTGTACCTATGAATCAAGTGCACCCTCAGCAAGTTTGCAGATGGCACCAAGCTGTGTGGCACAGTCGACTTGCTAGAGGGCAGGGATCCATCCAGAGGAACCTGGACAGGCTGCAGAGGTGTGCCCAGGCCAACCTCATGAAATTTAACAAGGTCAAGTGTGAGGTCCTGCACCTGGGTAGGCACAATCCCAAGCACAACTCCAGGATGGGTGGGGAATGGCTGA
>WBNM01012698.1:0-38073 GCA_013399055.1 Ramphastos sulfuratus | reverse complement strand
TCTGATGTGAGATGTCAAAATCCAAGAAGGAGTTATAAGGAAATGGTAAGATTGAGTTACATAGGTTTCATGCAAAGGAGTTAAGGCAAGATGTAACCAGACACACAGACCGAAGAAGTGAGAGCCTTATCTTATATTTTGACTATGTCTCTTAGCAGAACAATTGAGTCATATAGACATCAGTGTTATTTTCTTTTCACACCCAATGATCTAATTTCTCTCATTAAAATATCCCAATTAGCCTCAAACCAGCACAAGTATAAATGAAATAATTGAGAATATAAAATATGTGAAATCTAATTACCTGAGGCCAAATTGTTTGCCCCAAGTAATGTAACATTGGGGCTCTTTTAGTCATGGAATTTATTTTTTTGAGAGATAGAAACTGCAAAAGTTTGGGAAGCATATATGCCAGAGGCTAAAAAGCCCTTGGAATGAGATACCTAAAACAGAACTTTTTCCCTCCTTTGTTTAATTTACAGAATATAAAAATAATATCTCCTTTTCCACTAGAGAGTTCACATACTGCTTTTGATATGTTTGTTTGTTCGTCCTGGTTTTGGAAATCTTTCAAACAACTACCTGAAAATGTGGGAAAGTATTTTCATTGTAAAAGGAGAGGGTGGAGGGGCATTTCTTAAATCCAGCCATGGATGCCAAAACACAAACCAGCAAGGCTGTATTCCACTTGACAATAAGATAATCTTAAATGCTATAATTAAAACTGAGAGTTACTTTCATTAAATACTGAACCCCCATTGTGCCGATTATCCTCCTAATGCTTTGCATAATGCTCGTGAATCTATAATGCTTAAAGATGCAAGATGAAACACACTGTAAAGAGAGTGAGGGACAAAATCCTACCAACCCTTAAAACATTGACTTTTCCCTTTTGTCGTGTTCTTTGGTTTCCACCAAGCATGATTGAACAAGTGAAGACTTAATGTTGAGTGTGAATACATATATGACTGTGATCAATTGTGATCACTAGTGAAACTTGGAAATCAAACAAATGAATTCAATTGCTATCTATAAGAATTAAATTACCATATACAGGGTCTATATTTGGCTATTTAACATTGTTTCCTGGGCCGTACACAGAGAGAAGGACTTAGATTCAGCATGCTATATTTTTTTATGTGGACATCACTCATACTGCATTATTGGTCTCTTGAGCTGGCCATAGTAACCCAGGCCACAAAGTGTAGCTGTCTCCTGCTGTTTCTTCTGAAGGAGTGCCACCTCACGCCTGTTTATGTGCAAGGACTGAGTTAAAATCACAGAATCACAAAATGTTAGAGGCTGGAAAGGACCTCCAGAGATCATTGAGTCCAACCCCCTTGCCAAAAGCAGGATCACCTAGGGTAGTCCACATAGGAATGCATCCAGGAGAGTTTTGAAAGTCTCCAGAGAAGGAGACTCCACAACCTTTCTGGGCAGCCTGCTCCAGTGCTCCGTCATCCTTGCCTTAAAGAAGTTTCCCCTCATGTTGAGATAAAACCTTCTGTGTTCAAGTTTCCATCCATTGTTCCTTGTCTTATTACTGTGCACCACTGAAAAGAGATTGGCCCCATCCACTTGACACCCACCCCTTGGGTATTAATACACATTGATCAGATGCCCTCTCAGTCTCCTCAAGACTAAACAGCCCCAAGTCTCTCAGTCTCTCCTCATAGGGGAGCTGCTCAGGTCCCCTAATCATCCTCATGGCTTTCCGTCGGACTCTGTCTAGCAGATCCCAGTCTTTCTTGAACTGGGGAGCCCAAAACTGGACACAGTATTCCAGGTTTGGTCTCACCAAGGCAGAGTAGAGGGAGAGAAGAACCTCCCTAGCACTGGTGGACACACTTTTCTTAAGGTATCCCAGGATACCATTGGCTGTGTTGGCCACAAAGGCACAGTGCTGTGCCATGGAGAATTCATGGTCCATTAGGACTCCAGGGTCTTTCTCCATGGAGCTGCTCTCCAGTAGAGCAACTCCTAATGTGTACTGGTGCCTGCTGTTGTTCATCCCCAGATGCAGGACCCTGAACTAGTCCTTATTGAACTTCGTGAGGTTTGCAGTCGTCCCATAGGCCTTGTGCTCTCAAACAAGTTATAGAAGGAATACCAGAAAATCTCATTGGCAACCTATTTTATTGTGTCAGAATAACAGCAGTCAGGGTACAGCCAAGGTATTTGGTGGCATTAAGATATATGAGAGTTTTTTTGGGGACATTTAAAGAATGTGGCATTTTACAGAGAGTAGTTCTGAAGAATAAGGATCCACATGGCAGAAAGAATAAAGATATTTGGTGAAAAAAAAAAGCTACTGTCATAACCAGATGAATTTTATACACAGTAATCTACAAGTAAATAAATCATAGGTAAGGTAGAAATGGAGTTGAAAAAAAAAAATCAGGTTTTGGCACATATAGGAAAATCAGTGGTGCAATGAATAGACATGGTTATGAGCTTTCCAGATAACTGATAGGAAACTCCTAGCTGCCTGTTCAACTGTAATAAAGGTGAGAAAATACTGTTTGAGGAGAGTGACAGCTTTTCACAAAGGAGTTTCCCTCATTACAGCCACAAAGAATTATTGCTAGAAAGAGAAATTAGAGATTTATTGTATTTGTCTGCTTTGGTAATGCTTTTTGGGAGGTATTTTTTCTGTCTATGTTTAAAATGTCATTCTGCATCTTTGGGTAGACACACTACAGCAATTCATTTTTAAGCTGATTCAAAATACTCTATTAGATTCATACCTATGCAGTAGTCACATATCAAACAATCAGGCTTTCTTCAGAGAGGAATTCCTTAATTCATGGTCTCATCATAATGACTTTAATTTCTTCTTCTTGCATGACACAAGAATACAGCCAGGCATAAGGATTTGTCCCTGGGAAACAAAGCACGCAACTGGTTCTTGGATGATGGGTAAAAGCCTCTGGAATATTGGTGGCTTGGCTAAGAGAAGCCTTTGAATGCCAAGTGAATTTACAGTGGGATTAAGCTGCTCTGCCTTGTGCTGCCAGCAGTGTTCATGCCAGTAAGTCCTCACACCAAGATGCTTCTAACAATCTACCTGATTACCTTCTGCCTCATGCCAACCAAGCTGCCATAAGAGAACTGAAGTACCATATTTATAGTTGTGGTAGCTGCCCACAAAAACTGCTGTATCCCTCTCCCTCACTGCTGGATGGGAGGAGAAAATACAATGAAAGGCTCATGGTTTGAAATAAGGACAGAGACATCACTCAGCAATTGCTGTCACAGGCAAAACAGACTTGATTTGGGGAAATTAGTTTATTACCAATCAAACCAGAATAGACTAATGAGAAAGAAAACCAAATCTTAAAATCAGCTTCTCCTCATCTATCTGTTCTTCCCAGACTCAATCTGACTCCCAGTTTTGCTTTACCTTCTGCCCGCAGTGACGCAGGGGCACAGGAATGAGGGTTGCAGTCAAATCATCACACATTGCTTCTGCTTCATCTTCCTCCTCAGAGGAAGACCTGCCCCACTTTGGGATCTGGAAACAGTACTCCAGGAACTTCTTCTGGGTGAGTCCTTCTTTACAAACTATTCAAGTGTGGGTCCCTTCCACATGATGTAATCAGAACAGAATGCTCTAGTGTGGGTCCCCCAGGAGGTTACAATTCCTGCCAGCAAACCTGCTGCAGCATGTACTCCTCTTTGCATGGGTCATTGGGTCCTGCCAAGAGCATGTATCAATGCAGGCTTCCCACAGGGTCACAGCCTTCTTCAGTCACATCTTCTTGCTATGGCATGGGGTCCTCCATGGGCTGCAGTTGGATATCTGCTCTACAAGTAACTTCCATGGGCTACAGGGTAGCACCCGACTTCTCCATGGTCTTCATCATGGGCTGCAGGCAAATCTGCACTGGCACTTGAAGATTCTCTCACATATTCTCACTCCTCCCTGTGGCTGCAGTGGCCATTGCACAGAGGATTTTTCCCATTCTTAAATATGTTACCCCAGAGATGATACCACTATTGCTGATGGGCTTGGCCTTGGTCAGCCTGGAGTCCATCTTAGAGCCAGCTGCCATTGGCAATATTGCACATAAGGGAAGCTTCTAGCAGCTTCTCACGGAAACCACCCCTGCAGCCTTCCAATTACCAAAACCTTTTTATACAAACCCAATATGACAAGTGATTAGGAAAGTATCAGCAGACAGAGAGCTCTTTGGGTAAGAAAAACAATTTTGTTGGCCTAATAATGTTTGAAGGATCATAGAGACTGTCTCATTATGTGCTTCATGCTATGTCTTACGTAGCCCCAAACAGTGAAACAAGCTAGCTGATCATAGCTAGAACTTGTTCATAAAACAGTAAGCAGGAAAAGAATTCTTAAGGTGATGCAAGAGAAACACTATTGTGAAACTGAGCAAAAATATTACATAAGTGATATGAATATTTCCAGCAGTGAGCTGGAAGTGATCACTGTAACGAATGCTGTGGTAACATCGATTGCTGTGGCACCCAGTGAGCTGCAGATTTTGTTCCTATCACAAATGAGAGGAGGAGCAGAGCCCCTGGGGCCCCAGGAGAAGGGAAATCTGTAACCTGACTCACAGCTGTCATGTCTGTGGCCAGGGCTGCCAATATGCTGTCAGCTATCATGTCAGATAGCTCCCTTCTCTTGGTTTACTCTCCAGCTTCCTCTGCTTGTAGGCCTGTGGCCAGTTTGCATTCCAGTAACTGGCAGGATAAATTTTCTCATCATCCCTACCATCGCCTCGCATTCGCCAGTCATTTCTTATTTTTAGGCATATGTGCTTTTGGCTAATCTGGACTGTCTAAGACATGAGCCTTTTGTGCTCTTTTTTCACTGTAATCAAAAAGAGCCTGGACCCAGAAGATGCCAAAAACCATGTTTCCCTTGTAGGCAGTGCAAGCTGAGAGCATGCTTAATGCACTTTTAAGATGGGGCCCCAAGTACCTGTTTATTCAAGTTAGCGGTGTTCACAGGGCAAAGAGCTGCAGTTCATTTTTATTAATCATTAATACTATATTTCAAAATTAATTTTCTCCAGCAGTAGTGAATTTAAAGACCGTGAGGAATGTACTTTAACTTCAGAATGAAACTCACAGTGTTTACAAATTCAGACAAACTACACAGAATTACAGGCAGTCTAAGCCAGGCTCATCAGCGGAATCCATTAGAACTTAAGGAAACAGATGTAGGCATCTTTTTCTTTGAGATGACTCCATGATTTTATTTATTTATTTGTTAATAACATCTTCCACATGTCCTTTGTTTACTTTTTACTAGGCAGCATCAGCAGCATTAACTCAGAGTTGCAAATATTCTGTAGTGTACCAATGTTTAATTTTGTTTGTAAGAGAAGAAGGTGATTTAATAATTTGCATACAGTAGCACACGGGTGGGTACATGTCCACAATGGCTAAAGTCTGCATATACAACTACTAGAGCAGGAGTGTTTGTATCTATGTATCTATAGGTGCACTTGAAGAGGTCCATAAGCATCAGCATGTTTACTTCATGTACAGAATATTTTGCATAAGTGTGCTTGTACAATTGTCTTTGTGTATTTTGCATTGTGATATGATAATAATAGCTTTAGAATAGGAGCATTGCAAGTAGAATATGATACCATGCTAGATTATCTGTGTTGCAAATGCACAAATGCAGTGCTGCAAGAGTCAAAAATATCTTCAACTATAAATCTCATTTTACTTCTCTGAATATCTAAATAAATAATGAAAAATATAAAATAAAATTCATGGAGTACTTAACAGGAGTGCCTACAAAGCATGACTGGTCTCAAAGAAATGTTGATGTTTTTAGTACTGTCATCCATCACCATAATGAGTGCCAAAACTCCTTTGAAAATTAGCTGTCTGTGATTAGGCAGGTTTCAGAGTGCAGGTTGTTTCTGTATCTGATTCTGAAATATATTAATATGAATGTTATGCTAATTTGTCTACTTTTGACCTAGAGCGTATCTCAAAGATTCAAGAGGATATTGCCTCATTAACTAACTCACTCTCAAAGTAAAACTACCATCACCTTCTCACTTCATTAGATGGAATTTTTACTTTTCTTTTGGGGAAGCGTGAATAAACAAGAGTCCTTCAAGATGTGTTTCTTATTTCACTTCAAGTGTAGTTGTCTTATGCATACATAATAGAGGTATTAAAATTAGTATTCACCTCTAATTCTCTCCAGTCTAACTGATAGTGTTTTGATGAGTTTTGGAGTTTCTGTTCTGTCTGGAAATTTTAGTGATGAGGTAAGGCAGACAGACAGCAGCTTCGTGAGCTGACCTTGCAGGACAAAGAAGCATAAAACATTTATTGTGAACCTGAATAAATATTCCTAACAGGGAAAGAGTACACATAAAGGGAAAGAAAAACACAGACACCTTTATCCCTCATTGACTAGGAATTTGTATTATTACATTTCTCCAGGACAAAATCACCCCTCTCAAAAATATATGATGTCACCTTTGTTTTTAAGATTTTAATTTTTTTTTCTGCATTCTCCTATCATTGCAGAGAGGACATCACTTCCCTGCCATGAATGGAAGAATTTAGACTGATTGTGTTGAAGTATTCACTCTTACTGTATTTACCTGACAGTAAACTGAAAAGTGGAATTTGTCCTCTTACTCTGTTTTAAACTTGGTTAAAATTGGGGTGTGTCGAATCCAGCGATTCTAGTTTGAATCTTTCAGGGTTTGTTTGGTGTTTTTTTCTCTTTTGTTTTCAAAACCTAAAGTAATTACTGAAGGAATATAACTTTTTTGTTTGTTTGCTTGTTTCTTTGGTTTTTTTACATTGTTTCTTTTTGACTGTGCTGTTAGTTATATTTGGATGCAAAGTTAATTTTTAAAAAATGATACAGAAGGCTTTTTCAGCGTTTTACCGCTGCCATTAAAAATAAGATGTACAAGCAACCCCTCTGAAAGATTTCCTTAACTTTTCAACACCAATATAGATCTGTCCAACTACTACACAACCAGACCAGCTCCTTTATTTGACTTCTAACCTGTCCAATATCCTCAGTGATCCCTTAGTGTTTCTCAAGGTAATTCTCTGTCGCTGGAGATGCACCTTAATTTTAGTTTACTTCTGGCAACAGCCACAGAAATCCAGGGACTCTAAGTATAGCCCTGGTCTCTAAACTCTGGATTGCTTATATAATTTTACTTAGCTCAGTGAATAGCCCAAAGAAGATTAAAAGAATTCCTTCTGCCTAGCTGAGATATAGCTATGCTGAAATATGTCCCAGACCACTTCTGTTGATCTGCAATATGGGGGCTAATAGCCCTTAGAACTGTTATCCTACCTAGTACTGCAAAGGATGTACTTCTTCATGTTTCAAGTGGCTTTGTGTGCATTTCCCCCCCCCGCCTTTAATTTGAGTAAAGAACCTTCATGCAATCTCCTGAAGGTAATCCCAGTAAATATGTTTTGGGGGGTTTTTCCGTATATAATGATTTTGATTGGAAAAGTCCTTAAAGATCATCAAGTTCAAACAATATCTAACTACCAAGTCTGGTGCTAAACCATGCCCCTTAGCATCACATCTATGCATCTTTTAAACAACTCCAGGCATAGAGATTCAGCCACCTCCCTTGGGAGTTGGTTCCAGTGTTTGACAATCTGTTCAGTGAAGAAGGTTCTTCTATTATATAATCTAAAGCTCCCTTGGTGAAACATGAAGCCATTTCCTGTCATCACTTGTTATTAGGGAGAAGAGACCAACACCTCACTACAGCCTCCTTTCAGATAGTTGTAGAGTTACAGCAGTGCAGCTAAGATAAGTAATTTGGATAGAAATTACTCACAGACTCCTACATCTGCCTTTGGTCACAGGGTACTTTGAAGTTACAGAAATATCCCTAGGAGAAGTGACACCCTCCTTGTACCCAACACATCCCTCTATGGAGGGATGGACCACGAAAGGCTTAGGAGTAAACCTTCATGGAAGGGTGGAAACACATTCGGATGTACCCATGTATTTCGAACAGTGGATTGAGTACTTATCATTTCCTAATCCTGTAGTACTCAAACATCCTGAGGATACTTTGGCTCAGAAATGAACCTTCTCTCCAGCAGAAACACAAATTTCCAGTTAATTCTTTAAAGATTGCATTTGGTACTGAGATTACATATTAATAATAAAGTCCCTGGGAGATGTGTGTAGGTGCATCGGAGGGAAAGTGTGTTGCCCTACTAATATTTTCTAATTCTGTGAAACTTGGCTTTCATTCTATGAATAAAATATTTTTATTTATTCTATGAGTAAACTCTACGAATAAGGTCTTGGGAAAGTAAATGGTTGAAGGTCATTATATGAATGATAAATATCATGCCATAAGGATAACAGCAGAACCCCCTGTTGAAACTGGAGCAGTGCTTATCTATGCAGACTACAATGTTGTTGTTTATATTTGGGATAAAAACTAAATGACTTGTATATCCTTTTGGCTATCCCTCCCTTCATATGCTCACATATTTCTCATGGCTTTTATAGCACAGCCACCTATGCTAACAGATAAGAGTAGATAAATCTTTTTTGGGTCACTGAAGTGAGAAAGTATTTGCATATACCTTTTTTTTTTTTTTTTTTTTTTTTTGTTACTCTGTATTAAGATAATGTAAAGCAGAAATACAAATACTTTTGCAAATTAATAATTTCTTAAGGAAAACAACAAACAACCAAAATGAAAACACAGTAAGTAGGCAATACAAAAGCCAAGGCTAAGTACTGCCTTGGCAGCAGTCAGTTAGTGTTTCATTCTCAGACATTACAGCAGAATCTGCCAGTGCAGCCAGGGGTAATATTTGCTAAGAAGTCAGTCAGATGTCAGCTTCAGCTTCTTTAAATGGCTGTATGTGCTGCTGAGAGTGATGCCACAAATCCACTTCTCTCTTTCATTATTTACAGTTCACAAAAAATAATGCTGTTTTAATGATCTGTCTACTATATAGTATTTGTGTTACCATTTCTGGATTTTTGAACTATAGATCAATTAATTAGATGTTATTTTCAGGAGACTGGAGGAAGGGAGGGCAGAGGTAATGATTGATGGAGGGAGCCACCAGTGTTTCTCTTAACAAAGTAACAATGCCCAGTACTTGTTATCCTCCTATTTCTTCTTGGTGCTTTGCAATGTATTCTAAGGAGCAGACATTATTTACTACAGAAACTTAAATGTCTTTGTTGATAAATAGCAGAAGATAGACCCTCAGGAAGAGTAGCTTAATTAGCATGCATCCTATACTCTTTTTCAAGAATATGTTTGAGTCTTTACACTTTTTTTTTTTTTTTTTGAACATTAAAATGCTGATAGCAAATGACAGTGGAAATAAGTGCAACTGGGAGCATAAAACCAATGGTTTAAAGAGCCTCAATTTGTTTTCTTGATCTGCTTTCACCATGTGTGATATAGTCTTAAAAGCTATGTATTTTAAAAGATGGGTGCACTATTTATAGTAGTGGTTTTTGTATTTCTTTTTACCAAGGAAGGGCAAAGAACTTGATTTTATATCATGCAGCTTATACATAAGGTATCACAAAGCCCTTTTCCAAAGAACTGCTAATAGGCGAGGACAGAAGCTGCGTGAACGTGACTGCCCTGGTAACTGCTTCATTTTGAATCCTCAGCTTCATTTTTAGAACCCTATTTTGTGTAGACTTTTTATATGTGAGAGGAGAAAGAGGATGAGAAGAGTGCTGGAGAGTGTTTTGCCCCACTTGTGTGAACAGTTACAGCCCCAGCATTCAGTGGGGAGCAGGAGTTCCACGTTTTTCCCTGGAGAGAGTGCCAGTGGCTGAGGACAGAAGCATTGCTGCTCTAATGCTGCTCCAATGCATGCACTGTGCAGCATCACTGTGGCACACTCTACTCTCCTTAGTCAGAATTCATCCCCCCTCAGCAAAGTCCTGAAGCAGTTATAGCAGAAGAGCTGAGCCCACAAGCCATGACTAACTCTATCATGCTGCACTCAAGCATCTAATGCACTGTTTATTTTCCTTCTCATTTTGTATCTCTATGAGGAGCCCCTGCCTCCTCTCTTCACTATCAAGGAGAGCTGATGAAGAAGCTTAAGTTACTGTTATGGCCCTTTCTGTCTGTGCAAAATCACACTGAGAAGTGATAGCATCTGTTTTGCTATAATCTGGGTGCTAATAATCTCCCATTAATGAGTCTTGTGGACCACTACCTGTGAGCAGCTACCTGAATATCTTCTAGGCTAGTTCCTCTGCCTTTCTCTGACAATCAAATGAAAGCAAACTCCTTGCAGTCTCTTCTGATGGATTTGAGTGAAGTCTGTTTGGCATGCACCCTTCGTATGGAATGTAATATGTGGTATTAAAATCTGTAGCATTTCTTTCATTATACTTCTTTATCTTCTTGATTTTTTTAAATTTTGTTTTAATCCTAGAAGCAGTCAATGAGTTGTGAGATGTCAGTGCAAGTACAGGTTTAGTTACAAGAGCAGGAATGGTTACTGATAGTTTTCCCACTGATGCTTTGTCAATCTAATATACTGATGTTGGAACACTGCCACACTTACTGAAATAACAACAGGAAGATATATAAGCTGTATTAATACATTCAGCTTTATCACAGGTTAAGTTTTAGTCTGCTGCTATTCATACCATCCTGTCTAATGCCAGCTTCAAAATGAAGTGCTGGCTGGAGCAGACTGTTACGGGACTTGAATTTCAGACGGTAACGTGAGAGGCTTCGTGTTCTGGTTGCTGTTTCTGGGTTCCATGAGTTTTTGGGTGTTAGCTCTCTTCCACTGAGATGGCAGCGAGACAGGGAGGGGTGAAGGGGTAGCTCCCTGGCCTGTCCTTTTAGTTCCCTTGCTTCCTGCTTTCTGCCATGCTTTTTCTGCAAATAAGTTAAGGTAATTGTGCTACTCTCATTTACCAAGTAAATTCTTATCTCAATTCTTTGTCTCAACAGGTTTCTTTGTGTTTGTTGGTTTTTTCCCCCTCACTTGTGTGTTGAGAGGCAGACAGGTTAACCCTGTGTCTTAACCACTGACAAGCTGAAGAACTCTTATGATTTATGTAAAAATAATATCTATATTTATTAATTTTTATATTAATATCCAGGTAAAAAAAAAAGCTATTAAAAATATTTATTAACATTAAATCATGCCAGGAAACTTATTTACAAGGTTTGAACACACGGTTGTGGGTATTTACACACAGGGAAACAGGCAATTTAGAACAGTTAAGAAAAAAATAGCAAATGCAAACAATTTAAACTGTTGGAAAGAGAATCTTGTGGTCAATATGCTGCTTGCCCTCTAGGGAGACTTGAGAGGTTCCTTTGTGCTGAAGCAGAAGGCACAATAGAATTTACAGTTACCAAATCTAAAGTTTAATTGCAAAGAGATTTTATAGAATGTTTACTCACAAAACGGTAACTCTGGATTTCCAGGGCTGCATTATAGTCTCAGACAGCACCCAAAGAACTTAGAGGGGTTCTGTTGGTGATATGGTAGCCGTTAGAGGCTTTAGAGTTTTCCCCAGGGCTGTAGCAGGATGCTGGGAGTTAACACAGTCTTGACCTCGTCTTGATTCTTTCCAGGGCAGATGGCGTGCAGGCAGAGGCAATGTCTTGCTGGTGGTTAATTCTTTCCTACAGCGTGAAGGCACTTAATGCCTTTTCCTGGTAAACTGAGGCACAGCAAAGTTTCCAGGTGGACAGGCTTGAAGCACCAAAGCAAAACTGGTCTGGAGCATGGCAAAGCATGCATGGCAAAGCAGAGCACAAAGAAGCAAAGCACAATAGCAGAGAGCATGAGGCCAAGCACTTTGTTTTTACCTCGCCCACATTTTTATCAAGTGTAATGGCTCATTTGGTCACAGAGGTTGANTAAGAAAAAAATAGCAAATGCAAACAATTTAAACTGTTGGAAAGAGAATCTTGTGGTCAATATGCTGCTTGCCCTCTAGGGAGACTTGAGAGGTTCCTTTGTGCTGAAGCAGAAGGCACAATAGAATTTACAGTTACCAAATCTAAAGTTTAATTGCAAAGAGATTTTATAGAATGTTTACTCACAAAACGGTAACTCTGGATTTCCAGGGCTGCATTATAGTCTCAGACAGCACCCAAAGAACTTAGAGGGGTTCTGTTGGTGATATGGTAGCCGTTAGAGGCTTTAGAGTTTTCCCCAGGGCTGTAGCAGGATGCTGGGAGTTAACACAGTCTTGACCTCGTCTTGATTCTTTCCAGGGCAGATGGCGTGCAGGCAGAGGCAATGTCTTGCTGGTGGTTAATTCTTTCCTACAGCGTGAAGGCACTTAATGCCTTTTCCTGGTAAACTGAGGCACAGCAAAGTTTCCAGGTGGACAGGCTTGAAGCACCAAAGCAAAACTGGTCTGGAGCATGGCAAAGCATGCATGGCAAAGCAGAGCACAAAGAAGCAAAGCACAATAGCAGAGAGCATGAGGCCAAGCACTTTGTTTTTACCTCGCCCACATTTTTATCAAGTGTAATGGCTCATTTGGTCACAGAGGTTGATCAATCAGGATGGCACTTTGCCAAAACTGACCATGTTAGGTGAAACCAGGAGCTTGCTTTACCCTGATTTGGGAAAACACAGGCCATGTATAAACAAGTGTATGAACCTTGTTTATCACCAAAGCAGACTGGGTGTCTCTGAGCCTTTTGCCTTCTCTCCCACACTACTCCCCACTTCAGCTTAAAGAAAGGGGAGCAGAGGATCGNCACCCAAAGAACTTAGAGGGGTTCTGTTGGTGATATGGTAGCCGTTAGAGGCTTTAGAGTTTTCCCCAGGGCTGTAGCAGGATGCTGGGAGTTAACACAGTCTTGACCTCGTCTTGATTCTTTCCAGGGCAGATGGCGTGCAGGCAGAGGCAATGTCTTGCTGGTGGTTAATTCTTTCCTACAGCGTGAAGGCACTTAATGCCTTTTCCTGGTAAACTGAGGCACAGCAAAGTTTCCAGGTGGACAGGCTTGAAGCACCAAAGCAAAACTGGTCTGGAGCATGGCAAAGCATGCATGGCAAAGCAGAGCACAAAGAAGCAAAGCACAATAGCAGAGAGCATGAGGCCAAGCACTTTGTTTTTACCTCGCCCACATTTTTATCAAGTGTAATGGCTCATTTGGTCACAGAGGTTGATCAATCAGGATGGCACTTTGCCAAAACTGACCATGTTAGGTGAAACCAGGAGCTTGCTTTACCCTGATTTGGGAAAACACAGGCCATGTATAAACAAGTGTATGAACCTTGTTTATCACCAAAGCAGACTGGGTGTCTCTGAGCCTTTTGCCTTCTCTCCCACACTACTCCCCACTTCAGCTTAAAGAAAGGGGAGCAGAGGATCGTGTCTGGACAAGGCAGGACACGTATTAGGCCTATATTGGCCTTTCAGGACAAGAGCACATCTGTTTTTATTGATGTTATGCCAGTATAATGATGAAGAAGCTAACTGTGTCTTAATTTTGAGTTTTTCAGAGGACAGGGATTCTGTTCAATACTGAATTTTTCTGAGCTTTGAAATGTTTTTATAATTTAGCATTTCAATCATTTGGGAGAAATATAGAATTGCTCTAAAATATCCCTATTTTTATGTGAAGAAAAACAAGTTCCTCGATTCTGGATGATGTTTTGGGTACATAGTTTGGCTACTTCCATCTGAACACATTTGTCCTTTCTTTGCTAAAGATAAAAAAAACTCATTACCCAAAACAATGCTTCCTCAGAACAATAAGAGCAGATAATAATTTTTGGAAAAAAAGATAATACCATGACATAACTCCCTGACTGGTTTCAAACCAATGTTGTTTCCATTTATATAATGGCTAAATATGTCCCTCTAATTGCTGTTCTGCTTTGATTCAACCTACTTACTGTCCAGCTGCTCAGAGTTCTTGGATTCTTACTTCATAGCTGCTGATTTGAGAAACTAAATAAAAACAAGCAATCAAGCTCTTTACTGTAGAGTGTCACTTTCTGTATGGGCATACATTTGTTTCAGGTAGGCACAACTGACATTTTTAATTTTTAGGTTCTTACAGGGCAGGCAATTAAATGATAGAATTTGACTTGACAGCACAGGACAAATTGGCATAATATAAATGGTTTTATTTAGATGTTAACATCTTCTTCTGTTACTGATTTGTGATGTTCCATCTGCTAATAATGCAGTGTTTACAGCAATTTTTTCCATTCATCTTTAACCTATTAGTGGGTTTTGAGAATTTTTGGCATGTGGGCAGTTAATCCAGAGGTCTTATGGCAACAGCTGGAACATTGAAGTGTCTCTGCAGTCTAGAGATGATTTCCAGACATTTCATTTCTTTCTCATATATTGAAGTGGAAAAAATAATTCCTTGTGGCTAGTTATGAGAATATCTTTGACATCAACTCTTTTCTGAGTATGCAAGGCCACGATAATATGGATAATGATGAATATCAAACTTTTTTCAAGGGCTGGCACCTTGCCTCATCAACACATCTGCCAAGATCAGATTTCTTAAGATAAAAAAGTCTATTTATAGAGTCCAGAGACCTCGGCCTTTCTGTGAACAAACCTTGCCATTCTGAGAGGAATGGACACAAATAAACAGAGAGTACTACAGGAATGTTGTGATTCTGTTTGTGCATATGTTACATCTTAGATGCTCATGGGCAACGGCATTTGATGTATTGCATTGAACCAATGCAAGTGGGAGAAGGTCCTTTGTGTATGGATACAAATTTTCACCCTGTCCTTAGGCTACAAATTCCACATCTTTCTTTCACTTTTGGACTAGAAGGAATTCCAAGCCTCTTCTGCATTCATTTATCACTGCAGTCCTGATGACTCTACTACCTCAAAGCCTGTCTTTTCAAAATGGAAAACCATAGTTTAATAATTATAGTATAATCTGAGTTCGCTCCTCGTCACTCCTTTCAAGGTTGTTTTCTGCAATAAGCAATACTTTTCTCTCCCTGTAATTTACCAAAATCTTATCTAAAAATACCATTAAATCATCTCTTGCTGACTCAGAGGGTTAACTGGTGAATAAATCTGTTTACTATTGTATCTCGAAATAGCTGTACTTTATAATTGTACTTAGCATTGATTTTTCAGACTCTAATACTACTCTTTTTTTCTTTCATGTTTTATGTCTAGTCTTGAGGTCTGTGGTGATGGGTTGGACTTGATGATCTTTGAGGTCTCTTCCAACCTTGCTTATACTGTGATACTGTGATTTTCTAGTGCATATAATCTATGATAGTTGTATTGTAATTAAGCTTCTTAGAATTAGATTTTGCTTTTTTCTTGAAAATTATGTATTAAAGCCAAGGTTTGATTACTAATGCTCATTGATGATTTCTGGGCACTTTTATCCTTTCTTTCCTGCAACAACTTTGGAGAACCATAACTTTCTCTCCAGGAGTTCACAGCCTTTGTATCTTCCAGAAATCATGACTACAAATTAGGTATCCTAAAAATTCATAGGCAGACAAACACAGCAAAAATTTCTTGTTTAAAAATAAATCCTTCAAAGCCTGATTACAGTTCTGTTTCTTCAGTACCTGCTCTTCTATCTTATACTTGTATTGAATTTTGCTGTGTCATTTACACTGTACATTAGTTCACAAACAGCTCAGATATTTCTCCATGTCCATATTAATTTCTGTCTTCCAGCTCATTGATACTCCTTTATTTATTGGGGAATTTCTCTTTACTTGCTATTTATTCTTTTGTATGCTGAAGACAGATGGAGAATTGCCTGATTTTTTTTCTATCCTTTTTCCACTAATGCTTTGTTTCCTTTATCATTTATACTCCATTAAATGGACTGTGCATTTTTTTAATGAGTAATCTCTATGAATATATTGTAAGCTTGTACTAAAAATAGATCATTTTAATGCATTTAGAACTCAGTCTTATTATGATTATTTTTTCTTCCTTCAAGCACCTTTCATATTTTTGCAGTCAGACTAACTTTACAATTGCTCTGTCACTCAGAGTACCTAAGTGCTAAATTATTGCATTTTCTTCTTAACCAGTTATGGCTAAAGCTCTGTTCAGTGGTTGGAGCCAATGGTGTTTGGAATTAACAATATTTCCATGAAAAATTTTCTTTATATGTATCCCTAGCCAGCAGAGAGGCAAGATAAGTAGTGCATACCTTCCACAACATAAGATCTCAGAAAGGAACATACAGCAAATTAGTACAAAGAAGAGTAATTTTATTTCAAATACTCATGGCTCTCAGGAAGCTCATTGACCTTTGCCCCTTCCCCTTTTCTTCCTATGGGTTCAGACAGGCTAGCATTAAGTTTTTGGTTTGTGGTTTAGTTTTGTTTTCTCAGGAAGCTGGGAGGGGCCACAGCCAAGACAATCTGACCCAGCCAGCGTGGTATTCAATACCTACTGATGTCATGTCTGTTGTATAAGGGCCAGGCTGGTGTATTGGTTTGAGTTTAGCTTCCCAGGGGAGTCAAAATATATCTAACAGAAACCAATACAATAATAGTAGGATGCCTTCCCCTCTCCCACCTCTTTTGGAAAGGAAGAAAGAAAGGAGGAGACAGAAGGGGCAAAACCACCCTAAGAACAGTCTTGCTATGATTTGGAAGTCAAAAGAAAAAAAACCCTTTAACAATAAATAAAAGGTATTTAAGGTAGGGGAGTTACAAATAGGTATAGGAAAGGGAAAACAAGAAACAAAATATATATATACAACCAGATAGATGGCAATGGATTGAAAGAATGTCCACTGTGTGGTAGAGACTGGCCACATGGTAAGGCAGGAGAACAGGAATGAGGGTGGTGTCGGGCATGCAGGCCACTAGGAGAGAGATATGAAGTTCCTCTGTTTATATAGGGGATCCAGACAGGCATTGGGAGTGGGCTAAATATCACACCTGGGGTCGAGCAGACAAGGGGTCAAGTTCTGACCACTCCCTCCACCCAGGAGGGTTAACTCTTTACAGCTGGTCAGGGCAAGCATGGATGCTTTGAGCAAGTGACTGTGACTTGTGATGTGGGCGACATGTCAGTGGGGAAGGACCAAACCATCTCAGGCCNCTGGGAGGGGCCACAGCCAAGACAATCTGACCCAGCCAGCGTGGTATTCAATACCTACTGATGTCATGTCTGTTGTATAAGGGCCAGGCTGGTGTATTGGTTTGAGTTTAGCTTCCCAGGGGAGTCAAAATATATCTAACAGAAACCAATACAATAATAGTAGGATGCCTTCCCCTCTCCCACCTCTTTTGGAAAGGAAGAAAGAAAGGAGGAGACAGAAGGGGCAAAACCACCCTAAGAACAGTCTTGCTATGATTTGGAAGTCAAAAGAAAAAAAACCCTTTAACAATAAATAAAAGGTATTTAAGGTAGGGGAGTTACAAATAGGTATAGGAAAGGGAAAACAAGAAACAAAATATATATATACAACCAGATAGATGGCAATGGATTGAAAGAATGTCCACTGTGTGGTAGAGACTGGCCACATGGTAAGGCAGGAGAACAGGAATGAGGGTGGTGTCGGGCATGCAGGCCACTAGGAGAGAGATATGAAGTTCCTCTGTTTATATAGGGGATCCAGACAGGCATTGGGAGTGGGCTAAATATCACACCTGGGGTCGAGCAGACAAGGGGTCAAGTTCTGACCACTCCCTCCACCCAGGAGGGTTAACTCTTTACAGCTGGTCAGGGCAAGCATGGATGCTTTGAGCAAGTGACTGTGACTTGTGATGTGGGCGACATGTCAGTGGGGAAGGACCAAACCATCTCAGGCCGGTTCTGCCTTTTTTTTTTTTTTTTGTCACTTGCTTTATATACCATTCACTAATATTATTGTTCTCCCTGATTGATGTTATCTCCTTGTGCTGTTCTGTTAAACTCTCCCTATCTCAGTCTACAGGGCTTTGCCTTTTTCTCCCAGTTCTCCTTCCCATCTCTGTTGGGGTGGGGCAGTTGTGTGGTGCACAGTATTTTAAAGAACAATGTGTTCGTGGTTATTGTTGTATGACTGCTACCTCCTAGGCTCTTCTCTTCCAATGTGAGTGCTACAAAGACATTTTCAAAAGAATATGAATGTAAATTTCAGTTATTTATTCATATTTATGCTATTATAGCCTGAGTTGTGGGTTCTGAATATTTAATGTTTTCAGCCCTGGAGGTAGTCAGAGGTACACATGTATTTGTAATATTGTAGATTACAGAAAATGGGCTATAGAAGTATGAGGAAAAATAAGCCACAATATTGTGGAGAGCTTGCAGAGCATAAGCTATAGTTCTTCAGAGGAAAGAGTCCACGTGATCCTGTTTTCTGACTTTTACCTTTTCCATTAAGTTAGACAGATTTCTGGACTGAGCATTGTTAGAGCAGTAGTACCCCAAGGCAGTTGGTTCAAGATGAGACATCGTAAAATCTGGAAGATATAAAGAGAAAAATGACTTAGGAATTTAAATCACAAAGGTTTGTTGGTAGTTGTATGTGAACTTGTTCAAAGTAATGTAGTCAGATGTAATAAGTGAGCAGTGTGTCCAGACAGAACGTTCAAACAACAAGGCTGAGTATTTACTTTGTGCTCTGTGTTAAGGATAAATGAGTTCTGTGCTGTCAGCTTGTCTTGTGGTGTTGTGAAATCAGATCAGTGCCCAGTACTCCCAACATGCCTAAATAGAGAAGAATTTTCAAACACACACATTTTATTCTTTACTTTTATGTTTCTATTTATTATCTTATTAATCTGGGACAGGAGATAATGTAAAGGAGAGATAAACCAGCATCATGGCATGAAGTTCCTGAACATTTGAACACAAAAGAGATTTATACCAGCATAAGAACATTCTCCTCTTCCTAATAAATGTAACAATCTATCAGTCTCTTCATCCAACCATGTATACCCACAATTAAAGCCCTGTAAATCCATTATACAGTCATTTATATAGGCAGGTAGTACCTACAGAGTATAAACCCTTCAGAAATTTAGAACTGAAAATTACAGACCACCAAAATGGAACATACAGCATAAAGAAAATGGCCTTCATCTGTAAATGGAGCTTGGCCCTGGAGCTCCTGGTTCAATGTTATGTATGTGTTTGGGTTTTTTTTGTTTTTTTTTAATTCTAGTGAGCAAGGCTCATATGACTTTATTCTACTACATCCATAAGCACAAATGCATTAAAAATATAATGATGTTGAATATTTTCTCCTTGAATCTCCTTCTATGATAAGATGACTTGCTAAGTGGACAAAGAAAAGTATGTGAATGTTGTCTACCTGGATTTTAGTAAAGCTTTTGACACTGTTTCCCACTGCATTCTCCTAGAGATGCTCTTCACTAGGTTAAAAATTGGTTGGTTGGCCAGGCCCAAAGAGTTGTGGTGAATGGTCAGAGCAGTTGGTGAGGGTCAGAGGTAGCATTACCCAGTGCTCAATATTGTGGTCTGTTCTGTTTACTATTTTTTTCAGTGATGAGGGGATTGAGGACAGAATGCCCAGGTGGCAAAAAAGGTCAGTGACATCTTGGCCTGTATTAGGAATAGTGAGGCCAGAAGGAGTAGGGAAGTGATTGTGCCCCTATACTCAGTACTGGTGAGCCTGCATCTCTAATATTGCATCCAGTTTTGGGCTCCTCACTAGAAGAAACACATAATTGCTGGAGCATGTTCAAAGAAAGGCAATGAAGCTGTTGAGGTGGGTAGAGCACAAGTGCTTTGCCTTCAGCCTCAAGGGCAGCTGAGGCATCTAGGGTTGTTTAACTTGGATAAAGGAGCTGAGCAGACACAGCCTTTTGTGGTCTCTTTTCCCAAATAGCAAGTGATAAGACAAGAGGAAATCACCACAAGTTGCACCAGGGAAGGTTTAGATTGGACATTAGGAAAAAACTTCTTCACTGAAAGGCTAAACAAACTCTGAAACAGGGTGCTTAGGGAAGTGGTTGAGTCACCATCCTTGAAAGTTTCTGAAAGACATGTAGATGTGATGCTTACAGATATGGTTTAATTGTGGATATGACAGTGGTATGTTAGCTGGTCTTAAAGGTCTTTTGCAACATAGAATCAGTCAATATTGGAAGGGACCACAAGGATCATCTAGTTTCGACTCCCCTGCCATAGACGGGGACACCCTACCCTAGATCAGGCTGACCAGAGCCTCATCCAGCCTGGCCTTAAACACCTCCAGGGATGGGGCTTCAGCCACTTCCCTGGGCAACCCATTCCAGGCTCTCACCAGCCTCATGGTGAAGAAATTCTTCCTAACATCCAGTCTGATTGTCCCCATTTCTAGCTTTGTTCCATTCTCCCTAGTCCTATTACTATCTGACATCCTAAAAAGTCCCTCCCCAGCTTTCTTGTAGGCCCCTTTTAGATACTGAAAGGTCACAATAAGGTCACCTTGGAGCCTTCTCCTCTCCAAACTGAATAGCCCCAACTCTCTCAGTCTGTCCTCATAGGAGAGGTGCTCCAACCCTACAAGCATCCTCATGGCCCTTTTCTGGACATGTTCCAGCATGTCCACATCCCTCTTGTAATAGGGGCTCCAGAACTGGGTGCAGTACTCCAGGTGGGGTCTCACCAGTGCCTAGTAGAGGGGGAGGATCACTTCCCTCAACCTGCTTGCCACACTTCTCTTGATGCAGCCCAGGATCTGGTTGGCTTTCTGGGCTGCAAGAGCATGCTGATGGCTCACATGAAGCTTCTCGACCACCAATACCCCCAAGTGCCTCTCCTCAAGGCTCCTCTCAAGCCAGTCACTGCCCAGCCTGTATCGGTGCTTGGGATTGCCTTGACCCAGATGCAGGACCTTGCACTTGGTCTTGTTGAACTTGATGAGGTTGGCTTGTGCCCACCTCTCCAGCCTGTCCAGGTGCCTCTGGATGGATCCCTTCCCTCCAGTTCTCAGCCACACCACACAGCTTGGTGTCTTTGGCAAACTTGCTGAGGGTGCACTCAGTGCCTCTGTCCATGTCACCGACAAAAATGTTAAACAAGACTGGTCCCAGGATTGATCTTTGAGGGACTTCACTCATCACCGGCCTCCACTGGGACATGTAGCCATTGACAGCCACTCTTTGGGTGCTGCCATAAACAATTCTAAGTTGTTTGCTTTTTGGGGTGCAGTCATAAACAATTCTAAGATTCTAATTCTATGATTTTCACTGGTCACTGATATATGCCCAACTTTACCAGATCTTTTCATTTTGAGAGATGATATTGCTCTTCTAATTCTGGTGAAGCAGACCCAGGATCTTCTATCAGCTAGTATGGATGAAAATGAAACCCACATAGTTATAGATGGACTTTCAGAATTGTTACCATGTAAAACTGCTGCATTCTTTTTACCTTAAATTCTAGAGTATCTTTTCAAAATAGCCTCAGTAACCAATACATTTGGATAAAGGCTGTCATGCCAGCTCGACTACCTTATCAGACACCAGAAAATCTACACTGGAAGTGTAAATGCCCCATTGAAAAGAAAAAAACATTACAGATTGGGAAAATTGAGAAACAACACATAAAGACGGAGGAATCTGAGTTTGTTAAGTTTTACTACTCAGAAAACTACTCCTTTTTTGTTTATTTACAGATTTAAAGACATGCGATTCAACTGTCAGAGTAGCATGGAGGAGATGTAATGAACCATGAATTATGCTGTCTGATTTACTCAAGTATGTGAACTTTCCAGTGCTTCCAAGCAACCAAAGCATCCAAACAAAACAAGCTGCTTTTGTTCTTTTGGTTTTGATTTAACTAAAAAAAGATGTGACTTTACTTCCAGTTGCACTGAACAGAATAAAACAAAGTGCATTTTTCTGTTTTCAAGCTTCAAAACATGCTTGTGAAATGAAACTTGTTTACAGTATTAATCAAAACATGTGAATATTTAAAGCCTGTTACAATGCATGTGAATCTATGAATTCTACATGGTTTGGCCCTGTTTCATAAAATATAGCTAGATGAATGGCTATGGATGCATGTAGAATAAGATGTATGACAGTGTGGCTATGTTAAGGTAGTCATGTATAGATTATTGCTTTTAAATGTCCTTAGCTAGCCTTTTAGAAAAATAGCAATGCCTCTCTCAAACCCTTGAGTAATTCTGTACAGAACTGTTTCAGTGGCTTTCTTTACATTATTTTGAAAATTAGGTTAAATATTAGACATTTATATATGCAGCTTATTTCTACTCTGTTTATTGTCCTACTTGCTACAATTGCAGAGTGGAGGTATACAGTTTTCAGACATTTCTGTAGTCACTTCCCTGACTACATCTGACTTTTACAAGTCATCACTGGTCCTTGGACCATGGGAAGAAGACAATGTGATATTACATGAGGAGAGGCTGAGTGAGCTGTGGTTGTTCAGCCTGGTGAAGAGGAGGCTCAGGGGAGACCTTATTGCTCTCTTCAACTACCTGAAAGGAGCTTGTAGCCAGGTGGGAGTTGGTCTCTTCTCCCAGGCACCAGTGACAGAACAATAGGGGACAGTCTCAAGCTGTGCCAGGGCAGGTTTAGGCCACAGAAAATGTGACTGGCCATTGGAATGGGCAGCCCATGGAAGTGATGGAGTCACCATCCCTGGAGATGTCTAAAAGGAGACTGGATGAGGCACTTAGTGCCATGGTTTAGTTAATTAAAAGGTATCAGGTGATAGACTGGACTCAATGATCTCAAAGGTCTTCTCCAACCTGGGTGATTCTGTGATTCTGTGATTCCGTGATGCTGTGATTCTGTGAAGGCAGAAACTTGCTAACAGGAATGTATTTTAACAAATTTGCATTTCCTCTGGTGTGATACCCATACACAGAAAGCCTCAAGTTTCATTTAATGGTATTTCCTCACAGTATTTTCCCAGTTTGTGGTTAAGACCTCAAAACAAAGATGCTGTTTAACATCTTTGTCAGTGACATGGACAGAGGAATCGAGTGCACCCTCAGCAGGTTTGCAGATGACACCAAGCTGTGTGGCACAGTCGACTTGCTAGAGGGCAGGGATCCATCCAGAGGGACCTGGACAGGCTGCAGAGCTGTACCCAGGCCAATCTCATGAAATTCAACAAGGCCAAGTGTAAGGTCCTGCACCTGGGTAGGCACAATCCCAAGCACAAATCCAGGCTGGGTGGTGAATGGCTGGAGAGCAGCCCTGAGGAAAAGGACCTGGGGGTCTGGGGTTGATGAAAAGCTCAACATGAGCCTGCAGTGTGCGCATGCAGCCCAGACAGCAACCGAGTCCTGGGCTGCATCAAGAGCAGTGTGGCCAGCAGGGCAAGGGAGGGGATTCTGCCCCTTTACTCTGCTCTCGTCAGACCCCATCTGGAGTACTGTGTGCAGTTCTGGAGCCCCCAGCACAGGAAGGACATGGAAGTGTTGGAGCGGGTCCAGAGGAGGGCCACAAAGATGATCAGAGGGCTGGAGCAGCTCTGCTATGAGGACAGGCTGAGAGAGTTGGGGCTCTTCAGCCTGGAGAAGAGAAGGCTTCGAGGAGACCTTATAGTAGCCTTCCAGTATCTGAAGGGGGCCTACAGGAAGGCTGGGGAGGGACTATTGGCAAAGTTTTGCAATGACAGGACAAGGGGCAATGGGTTTAAACTGGCAGAAGGAAGATTTAAACTAGATGTTAGGAGGAAGTTCTTTGCACTGAGGGTGGTGAGGCACTGGCACAGGTTGCCCAGGGAGGTTGTGGCTGCTCCCTCCCTGGAGGGGTTCAAGGCCAGGTTGGATGAGGGCTTGAGTAACCTGTACTAGTGGGAGGTGTCCCTGCCTATGGCAGGGAGTTGGAACTAGAGGATCCTTGAGGTCTCCTTCTAACCTTACCATTCTATGATTCTATGAAACCCAATATTTTTTCTCCCTGTATTTAATGGGTCTCAGTAAATACCTCTTCTGCTAATTTACTCAGTTTTTCTTTGAATTCCACTGAATTTGAAGTATTCATACCATCTTGGAACAAGATGTTCCAACACGTAGCTTTACAGTCTATGAACATCTTCCTTCTTCCAATCGTTTGGAACCTGTTACTCCCTAAACTCATTTGACAGTAGCAGACAGTAAGGAATCCATCCTTATTAATCCATCCCATGGAACCACTTTGGTAATGCTCTTACTTGTTCCTACTGGCATCTCAAAGTAAATTTCCTTCTATTTTGTAACTATACTATACTAGCATGTATATTTCTGTATCTCAACCTTCACATAATTGTGTTCTGAGAAACGTTATATGATACAAAAAAAATAGGCTGGCTTCTAAACACTTTTGTTATATTTTGATTAGCAGCTCTCCTATGAGGACAGGCTAAGAGAGTTGGGGTTTTTCAGCCTGGGGAAGAGAAGGCTTCAAGGAGACCTTATAGTAGCCTTCCAGTATCTGAAGGGGTCCTACAGGAAGGCTGGGGAGGGACTATTGGCAAAGTTTTGCAATGACAGGACAAGGGGCAATGGGTTTAAACTGGCAGAAGGAAGATTTAAACTAGATGTTAGGAGGAAGTTCTTTGCACTGAGGGTGGTGAGGCACTGGCACAGGTTGCCCAGGGAGGTTGTGGCTGCTCCCTCCCTGGAGGGGTTCAAGGCCAGGCTGGACGAGGCCTTGAGTGACCTGTACTAGTGGGAGGTGTCCCTGCCTATGGCAGGGGGGTGGAACTAGATGATCTTTGAGGTCCCTTCCAACCTTACCATTCCATGACTCTTAGTTCAATTTTTCTATGTTAAAGAAAACCTGTTACTGTGTACTAATACTATAAACATACATACATGCACACACATGTAAAATACATATATTTCTATGTTTCTCTAGGGTAGCTGTTCACAAAAGGCTAAATAGGCTGTTTCTCCATTGGCTTTTTTAGGTTGTAACAGCAAATTCTTTATACTGCATTGGTTGGCTCACTTTGCAGAAAGTTTTCCCATACCATTTTATGAATGCTTACTCAAGTTCCTTGGTAACTATGTACTTTTAAGCAACATCCATTTTTTTAATGCTCATTTGAAATGATAATGTACTTTTAGATACCACCTCGTATAACCAGCGACAGAGGAAATTTGCAGTAAGAGTTTTTCATTGTCTGTTTTGTTTCATATGTTATTTCTTTCAGTTGTAGAACTTCATAAAACCACAGCTTTGAGTAATAGGTATTTGTGTAGAAAAGTTTTCTTTTTCTGAAAAAAAAAAAAAAACCAACCAAAACCAAAGAAAACCCTACAGAAATCTAAATTAGTGGAATATATTGTTATCAATGAAAAAATATTCAACAAAATCTAGCTGGAATACACTGAAATCACAGAAATGCCTTTTATTGATCCTCTTTACTGTATCTTTTTAGTAGTTCTGTAAGAATAAGTAGCTACTCACATCAAAAAAGTAAAGTATACATTTGAGATAGCTGCACTGTAGCTCTCAGCTGTAAAAGCATTTTCCATTGAACTGATCATTTTGCTAGTCATACTTTGTTTAAAAAATGATTTTACCAATGGATAGTGTCATAGGTTACTGATTCATTTCTCCTAGTGATTTTCAGTGTGATAATGCCTGAGTGCCTAACCTATTTCTTGCTGAAAATATAGGCCTGAAATATTCCAACAGTCACTGAAATGTTCTTAGGAGGCAGTTTGTCATTACTGACTGCTTTAAAGGAAATGCTTTAAAGTGGCCACATTCATTCCAGTTGAACTTCGTGTGACACTTGTTTGTTTATCACAGGAATTCTATCTGCCCATTTGGAAGTTGTTTGAATATGTTCTCCTGCTTTGTAGATCATCCTCGTTTGCAGCTGTGGTCAAGATGCCCTAGCAGGTTCAAGGATTTTTCATTCATTAACCTCTCTTTAGAGATAAATTCCTGTGGATTCTTCTAGAACTGATTACAGTCTTCTGTTGACGTTTTTATAAACAATCGTTTTGAGGCTAAATACAGAAAGGGAAAATGTTTAATATATTGCAGTACAAAAAAGTAACAAAGCAAAAAGAAAAAACAAAACATTTGAGGTTTTAGTAACAACATTCAATTTCCTATAGGTTTCCAGAGTAGTGGAACAGACCATCCTGAGTGAAACAGGGCACCTACAGGATGGTCAGGGGCTCAGACCCAGCCAGCATGGATTTAAGAGGGGCAAGTCCTGCCTGGCCAACCTGATCTCTTTTTATGACCAGGTGACTCTCCTGGTGGACATGGGAAAGACTGTGGATGTAGTCTACCTGGACTTCAGCAAGGCCTTTGACACTGTCTGCCATAGCAAACTACTGCCACATTTGGCAGTCCTTGGCTTGGACAGGGGCACTCTGTGCTGGGACGAGAACTGGCTGGAGGGCCAAGCCCAGAGAGTGGTGCTGAATGGAGCCACATCCAGTTGACATCCAGGCACTAGTGGTGTGCCCCAGGAATCAGTGCTGGGCCCAGTCCTGTTTAATATCTTCTTTGATGATCCAGATGAGAGGATTGAGTCCAGTATCAGTAAGTTTGCAGACAACACCAAGTTAGGAGCAAATGTCGATCTGTTAGAGGGTAGGAGGGCATCAAACATGTCCAGAGAAGGGCAACAAGGCTGGTGAGGGGGCTGGAGCACAACCCTACAAGGAGAGTCTGAGGGAGCTGGGGATGTTCAGCCTGGAGAAGAGGAGGCTCAGAGGAGACCTTATTGCTCTCTACAATTACCTGAAAGGAGGTTGTAGCCAGGCAGGGGTTGGTCTCTTCTCTCAGGCACCAGTGACAGAACAAGAGCCTCAAACTGTGCCAGGGCAGGTTCAGGCTGGATGTTAGGAAGAAATTCTTCACAGGAAGAGTGATTGGCCATTGGAATGGGCTGTCTGGGAAGGTGGTGGAGTCACCATTCCTGGAGGTGTACAAGAGGATGCTGGATGAGGCACTTAGTGCCATGGTTTAGTTAATTAGAAAGGTTAGGTGATAGGTTGGGCTCAATGATCCTAGAGGTCTTTTCCAACTTGGTTAATTCTGTGATTCTGTGATTTTATGTTGATCTATAATACACTGTTCCCACAATAGGAAAGAACCACAACAGCCAAAACCAGCGACTGGAATGGGAAGTCTCTCATGTTCCAATCTGAACGTCAAGCCTCACAATACTTTTTTTCAGCAAGCACTTTGGTTTTGAAGCTGGCATGACAGCAGCATGGTATGAATAGCAGCAGATTCAACTCAACCTGTGACACAAATGGCACAGTGCTACTCCAGCAGAGGATGGCAGCTATCTGCAGGTTGGCTGTGCAAATCTATAGCAGACCTGTCACCTTGAATTTCAAATAATTTTCACTGACAAATGGCAGCAAACCCACACAATGTTGGGTTTGCAAGTACTGTACTGCAGCTGATTGTGCTGGTTTGAGGCTAATTGGAATATTTTAATAGAGAAAATTATATTATAAGCTGAGAAAAGGAAACAATGGTGATGTCTACTTCACTCATAGGCTTGCTGAGATGTTTAAGAAAAGAATACAAAACAAAGATAAGCCACTCAGGCTCAGTCTCTGGGGCACAGTGTCTCAGGCTGTCTAGCAGCTTCTGGCTTTCTCCTCTCTACTGAGTAATCTCACTAACCACTTTCCTTCTAAGCCCCTGGCTCATGCTCCAAATTCACCTTGAATGTAAGGCAAACCTTGGGGTAAGGTATAGGGGTGGGAAGAAGGTGGAAGGGTGGTTTGAAGCCCCTCCTGGGGTCTCTGACTTCTGGGAGGGGTGGTGTGTTTCTGTATTACCTTTACCTTGTATATTTCTGTAAATAATCCTGTATATTGTGTATTTATCTGCTTGTATATTGTGTATATATCTGCTCGTATATTGTGCTAAGCTGTAAATAGAGCTTCATCTCTTAACTTCCAGCCGGCTGAGTTCTAGTCTGGGTCACTTTACAAAGTGGGGGGGGGGGGGGGGGAACTCCCAAACCATCACACTGTTGAGGACAAACCTGCTGACCTTTAAGAGGTATTTGGACAATGCCCTTAGTAACATGCTTCAACTTTAGATTGGCCATGAAGTGGTGAGGCAGTTGAGCTAGACTGTAGAAGCCTTCTGGACAAAAGTATTAATTCTTCTCTTCGCTTCTCAAGTTTCCTTGTGTCTCTTCTCCTCAAGTCTCCCTGAATCTCCTCAAATCTCCTCTCCTCAAATCTCTTTGAGTCTCCTCTCTTTCTTTTCTTCCATTCCATTCCAATTCAAGATTTGGCTATGTTGGAGAAGGAAATTATGACATTCAAGCCACCTCAGAGTACCAGATATTTGTGAGGTCATCAAGTGAGGGTGTCATTGATCAAAAATGTATCCATTATTGATGTTGCCAGGTCTGTCAAATAGTGAAGTGTCTGTTTGCTTCCCACCACCAAATCCACCCATGACTGTGGGAAAGCTGTGATTGCTGGGACATTTAAGTCCACAGTCAATCTGTGAAACTGAAAGCAAGGCACTGTTAGTGAGAAACATTGAGGAGGACAGAGACAGTGATGAAGGGGCAAGTGTATGCTCCAGGCTATTGAAAGGAGAGCACTGGTGAGGCCAGCTATGACAAGGGTGCAAGAAGACATGAGTTTCAAAAGAGCAGATCTTTGGGACACATCTGGTGATGAGACATTTCTGCCTCTCTGCCTGGCTAGGGGGCACCCTGTGTGCCTGGCCCAGGAACAGAAGGCTGCTTTCCAGGAGACTGCCAAGAAATGAGTGTGTGTAATCCAACTCCTCAAGTAAACACTGACTGTGCCCTGGGGTTGGAGTGGAGAATTGGGGTTGATATTTAGGATCTATTAAAGTCTTTTAGAGTGAATAAATGAGTGAGATTAAATTTATAGTTTATCCTTTCTACCAGACTGAATTTCTGCGTTTTGCTTTTTGCATCTAAAGAAGGAAGCCCTGAGGGTAAAAATTTAGGTTTCAGAAATATACAGGGTTTAATAATTGCAACAATAGTGCTTTTTCCTTAAGGATTGAAAATAGATAGATGCATTAAAGCTTCCTAGAAAATAACTGCAGATTTCAGGAAATGCAGTTTGGTTCTGAAAACTTCAAGAATAACAAATGACTTATTATTGGAGCAAATTCTCCTGTGCTTAAATAAAAATCCCACTAAAACTATTTACTATCAGAACAAGGCGCTTGCTTTCTGCAGAACTTTTACCTTTCTCTGGAAGAGCAGGCTTTGGCTATATCTAATACTTCAGCTTGCTTTGGAAAAACCTTTTATTAGAAGTTTGCTGTTTCTTACTCTTCATTTTGCAATAAAATTTTGACAATGAGTAACAATTGTTTTCCATCCAGACCTACTAATGAGTCTTTCCAGCAGTTCTTTGATGTAAACTCATGTAGTGACTGACAATAACTCTTTCAGAAACATATCTCATAAAGTGCTACTTTTATCAAGACTATCCCACATGGGAAAGTAAATAGTGTCTATGTTTCATCTTAAATCTAGTAATGTGGCAGTATTTGATTACTGCATGTGGTAAAGCTGAGACTGAGTAAATATCAAATGTCAATATTTTTTTCAAAAGTGTAGTTTCATGAGATATTGCTAAAAAAAACAATGAGATATTTGTAGTAGAGTAAACTGCCTTGCAAAAAAAAAGTGGGTAAAGGCAACAGCTGAGATCACATTCTTCAGTCTCTAGCCCTGGCCTGATTTAATTTTCTAATGCTCTTGTTTTCAATGTAAGATTATCTACTCCTAATTTTTAAAAGTCGTGTCACCTTTTCCTTGTCTCCTACCAAAAACATTTAGTCTTAATTACAGCCTAGGTACTTTAAACAAGCAGAAGATTTGGCTACATTTTGCTTTCATTTTTGGCCCTCAAAACCTTATATGCATTGAATGAGTCAAAAGCTGTATAAATAAACTGTGAATTCTAATGAAGTGAGATTTAATTTACTGTCTTAAAAAAATGTCCTGTCACACGACTAGTGGTGTACTATGTCCTGTGGTTCTTAAAAAAGGAGATAATCAGATTGTTTCCTGTGTTGAATATGTTCTTTACTGGTTGTTATGTGTCCTGATTTTAACTCAGCTGGCTATTGAGCCTAAGCATTCCACTCCTTTCTTCCCTCTCCCCACTCCTTCTGTCCCCTGCAGATGGGCAAGGAGGAAAACCCAAGACATTATTCAGCTATTATTCTATATCATCCCTATCATGCTCAGCAGCAAATTAACATCAAACAGTATCACAGTATAAGCAAGGTTGAAAGAGACCTCAAAGATCATCAAGTCCAACCCATTACCACAGACCAAGTGCCACATCCAAACGTGCCTTAACACCTCCAGGGACGGTGACTCCATCACCTCCCCAAACATTTACTGTCATCATTTACCGTCTAGTCTCACCCAAAGTGGCACATGGCAAACTTCTCCATCCTCTCACATCACCCAGGAGGTATACCCATGTGCTGGTTTGAGGCTAATTGGAATATTTTAATAGAGAAAATTATATTACAGGCTGTAAAAGGAAAACAATGGTGATGTCTACTTCACTCATAGGCTTGCTGAGATATTTAAGAATAAGAACTCAAAACAAAGATAAGTCAGTCGGGCTTGTCCTCTCAGGCTGTCTAGCAGCTTCTGGCTTCTCCTCTCTGCCAATTAATTTCACTAACCACTTTTTCTTCTAACCCCCCCCAGCCAATCCTCCAAAATTCACCTTCGTGTGGGGCAGACCTTGGGGTAAGGTATAGGGGTGGGGAGAAGGTGGAAGGGTGGTTGGGAGCCCCTCCTGGGGTCTCTGATTTCTGGGAGGGGTGTTGTGTTTCTGTATTACCTTTACCTTGTACATTTCTGTAACTATTCCTGTCTATAGTGTATATATCTGCTTGTATATTGTGCTAAGCTGTAAATAGAGCTTCAGTCCTTAACTTCCAGCTGGCTGAGTTTCTAGTCTTGGTCATTTTACAAGTGTGGGGAGGGGGGGCAGGGAACTCCCAAACCATCACAACCCACGACACAGGGCAAAAGCAACACCACAGGAGGGTTTGCCTTTCCTGAAGCAGAGCTAACCCAAATCTTTTTCTCTATGATATTCTTTGACCTTTCCAGTATCTGTTGTGTGATAGGGAATGTGATACACTTACTCAATGCCATACTCCTTTGCCCAAGTGTCCATAAGGCTGTTTCAAAAATTAACTCCATTATCTGACTCAGTTCTTTCTGGGGTGGCATGTCACCACAGGAGTTGTTTTTCAATGCCCAGGATAGTGTTCTGAGTAGTGGCATGGGGCATGGAATATGTTTCCAGTCATCCTGCATTTGCTTCTAGCATTGCCAGCACATAGCATTTGCCTTGNCCCACTCCTTCTGTCCCCTGCAGATGGGCAAGGAGGAAAACCCAAGACATTATTCAGCTATTATTCTATATCATCCCTATCATGCTCAGCAGCAAATTAACATCAAACAGTATCACAGTATAAGCAAGGTTGAAAGAGACCTCAAAGATCATCAAGTCCAACCCATTACCACAGACCAAGTGCCACATCCAAACGTGCCTTAACACCTCCAGGGACGGTGACTCCATCACCTCCCCAAACATTTACTGTCATCATTTACCGTCTAGTCTCACCCAAAGTGGCACATGGCAAACTTCTCCATCCTCTCACATCACCCAGGAGNCTTTGCCCAAGTGTCCATAAGGCTGTTTCAAAAATTAACTCCATTATCTGACTCAGTTCTTTCTGGGGTGGCATGTCACCAAAGGAGTTGTTTTTCAATGCCCAGGATAGTGTTCTGAGTAGTGGCATGGGGCATGGAATATGTTTCCAGTCATCCTGCATTTGCTTCTAGCATTGCCAGCACATAGCATTTGCCTTGGCAGGTTTGTGGCAGTGTGATGCAATCAATTTGCCAGGCTTCCCCATATTCACATTTCAGCCATTGCCCTCCATACCACAGAGCCTTTACCTGCTGCACCTGTTTGATTGCAGCAGACATTTCACATTCATGGATTACCTGTGCAATAGTGTCCATGGTTAAGTCCACCCCTTGATATCTATTACATCTCCTAGTATTTTCGACTTAGCCATTTTTAGATGTCCTAGTTAATTAAGTCTCCTTCTACAAACAATCTTATACCTTTCTCATCCTTGTTGGAGACCAGTGACAAGTGAAGTTCCTCAGGGGTCTGTCTTGGGTCCTGTTTATCATCTTTGTCAGCGACATGGACAGTGGCATGGAGTGCACCCTCAGTAACTTTGTGGATGACGCTAACCTGTGTGGTGAACTCTCCTGAGGGAAGGAATGCCATTCAGAAGGATTATGACAGATTTGAGAAGTGGGCCAGTGCAAATTGCATGAGGTTCAACAAGTCAAAGTGCAAGGTCCTGCATCTGAGTTGTGTCAGCCCCAGACACAAATACAGGTTGAGTGCAGAGTGGGTTGAGAATAGCCCTGAATAAAAAGACTTGGGGGTGTTGATTGATGAAAAGCCCAACATGAGCCAGCAGTGTGCTCTTGCAGCCCAGAAGGCAAACTGTATCTTATGCTCCATCAAGAGGATTGTGGCTAGCAGGGATGATTCTGCCCCTTTAGTCTACTTTTGTGAGACCCCAATCCAATTCCAGTGTCTCCATCACAAGAAGGATATAGAGCTGCTGGAGTGAGCCCAGAGGAGGGATACAAAGATAATCCAAGTATTGAAACACCTGTGCTATGAGGATAGGTTGAGGAAGTTGGGATTGTTCAGCCTAAGGAGGAGAAGACTCCAGAGGGACCTTATAGCTTCCTTCCCAGACCTGAAGGGAACCCACAGGAAGGCTGGAGAAGGACTTTTCATAAGGATGTCTAGAAATAGAATGAGAGGGAATGGTTTTAACCTAAGGAATTGATGCTTAGGCTACAGCTTAGAAAGAAGTTCTTCAGTATGAAGGTGATGAGACTCTGGAATAGGTTGCCCAGAGAGGTTGTGGATGGCCCCTCCCTGGGGGTGTTCAAGGCCAGGTTGGATGATGGCTTGAGCAATCAAGTCTAGTTGAAAGACATCCATGCCCATGGCAGTGTGTTTGGAGTAGATGGTCTCTAAGGTCCTTTCCAATCTAAGCCGTTCTCTGATTCCTTGTCTTCACCACTTTCTTGCTACTCTCCAAGCTGCAGAAGATCAGACTTGTACACAGTTTCAAGCTGTGGGTGTCTTACAGATTCATGTGAAGGTGTAATGAGTTTTCTCTCTTTTCTTTTTAGGATTTTTTTGATCACCACCAAGCATTCAGTTTAGAATTGCAATCCCACTGAGATCTCATTCTCAAACAGGAATAGTCATCTTAGTGTTGACCATTCATATATAAATCTATGATTATTTTAGTGAAACACTTTACCCATCTTAAATTTTAAATGTTGCTATCGTTAGCTACTGTCTCCTTTATGATTTGGTTGGAAATGNAGAGTGTGGGGAATGGGTAACTCCCAAACCATCACACAAGTTCAGTAATCTAGGAAAGAAATGGAACAGGCTAAGCTACAACACAGCTTTACCCCACTTATAAATTAGGCTTAGCAGAGAATCTAAGGGAAACAGCTTTTACTCACGGAGGTGAGGTAGGAATTTAGTGATGATCCCTTGCTGAATCTCTCTGTTGGCAGCCTCTGAGTTATATCCACATTGGGGATCCACACGGCATTAAGTCCAAGTGTCTCAGACTCTTCTTCTAGGAGGGAAAGATTCATGGAGTGGCACTGCCTCAGCAGCACAGGGGAAAGCCAAACTGCTAGTGTGCTGCCCAGCTTGGGTAGCAAGCAGGATGTCAGGACACAGTGTGATCTGAGAGAAGCCAGCCCAGAGTGTTGCTGGCAGCTCTCTCAAATGGCCCTAAGGATTTGAGGGCAAGTGGCACAAACTGTGCAAGAGCAGGACTGCACAGGATGGTGCAAAAAGCAGGAGCTGTGCAAAAATGGGAGCCATCTAAAAGCAGGAGCTCTCCAAACCAGGAACATTGCTAAGTGGGAAGCCTGTAAAGAGGGGAACTCCACACTTTTTTTCCCCACTTTATTTATGATTTTCCTAGACAATGTGTCCACTTGTCATATGTACTGGGCACGAAGAATCCAGCCAATCACCAGCCAATTGCAGCGTGGGCTTTCCCATGAGTCAGAATACGTGTGGAAAGGGTGTCTTTTGCTGCTGCCTCTACAAGCCCACAAAGGAGGCGGGGGGAAAAGCAATTTTTCACACCACCTTCTTCCCCTCCCACCCTCCATCTCCGAAGATTTGAATGGGGGAAGAAGAGATTTGGAGTGCCCCACAACACCTTGATCAATCTTTTAACAGTAGTTCACTCATTCTGTACCCCTATCCTCAGTAACTTGGTATCATCATCAGTGTTTGCCATTGCCTTTTCTAGGTCAATTATGAGTATGTTGAAAAGCAAAAGCACAAACCCCTGTGGACTTTTCTTTTTTTTCCTTTACTGTGAAAGCTACAAATACATTTTGTTTCTTTTCTTTTAACCAATTATTTACTTACAGAAGATCCTTTTTTAAACTCATTTCACGATTGTGTATTTTCCTTAAGAGCCTACTGTGTGAGCTTTTCTGAAATTCAGAGGTTAGCATTATGATTCTTCTTTTATTCATGCGCCTTTGACTCCTAAAACAAAATTAAATCTAACAATCAGTTCAGCCTGGACTTACCCTTCAAAGGTTGTGTTGATTTTTCTTTTCCTGTTCGTACAGCAGTTCATGCATTCCTTGATAATACCACCACTAAATTTCCTGGTAAGTTTACCAATTTTTAGTTTCATGGATGTCAGAGCCTCAGAATCCTTGAAGTATTGATTAGATACTTGGCCATTTACCTGACATGGCATGTCAGTGCAGAGAAGTTATACACCACAACTAGTAGGTGAGGTATTTTATTCCTGATTATGCAAAAATGCTGGGTAAATACCATATAAGCCTGATAATTTGTTGTAATTAATTTAATTTATTCAACCCATTACTACTTCTATCTGCAATTAGATTTGATTCAGAACCTCTACTGAGATCCAATTTTTAAATAAATAAATAGGTCTTTCTACTGTCATCTTACATTTTACCAGTTCTGACCCCTAATATTCATCACAGATTTTTGCTCTATTACATTTCAGGTAAAGAATCTACTGTTTTTGTGGTGATATGGACAAAGCAATAATCTAACTGATTTTAAAATAGTGTGCATTTGATATCTCTATCTCAATTCTTTATTATAAGGAGTCTTTTAATAACTGTTCTGTTTGGTTAAAAAAAAGAAGTTATGGATTGCAGAGATTTGGGAAATAACACACATTAATGCAAAGTGAGAAAAGAATTTTTCTGAATGTTCCTATAGCACTACAATTTTATCTATGTGTTGGTGAATTTGAATTTCTCAAATATGTTGGAGAAAGTTGCATTTTTGGTATTTAATTTTTGTCTTCAAATTGTTCTTTACGTTGAGTTTTTTCAGACGGGGCATTTGTTCCCAGACATTTGGTAAATCCTAAAGAATATCCAAAGGATATCCTCTCTCAGCTGGCAGAAGAATAAACTACGTTTATTTTCAGCATAGTTTGGAATATCTTTCAAGT
Source organism: Ramphastos sulfuratus (assembly GCA_013399055.1). Classification (NCBI taxonomy): domain Eukaryota; kingdom Metazoa; phylum Chordata; class Aves; order Piciformes; family Ramphastidae; genus Ramphastos; species Ramphastos sulfuratus. Next base: position 2,586 of record WBNM01012698.1, on the reverse strand, counting down.
TAAAAGTCCTGAACATGTGTCTTGCTGATTTTCCTATGCAATCATAACCTACAGAGTCCATTTGGATAGTAGCATTTGCTCTTCCTTTGAGTGGCTACTCTCTTACCTTCCCAGGCTGAGTGAGACTCAGGAGGTCTATGGTAACGTTGATGAACCAATGAGCCATACATATTTTGGTGAACACAAGTCACTGCCATGCTGGAAACTGTATCACAGACTCATAAAACGTCGAGTTGGAAAGGAGCCCTAAAGATCCTCTTGTCCAACCCCCTTGCACAACTCTCTTGGCTGTTCAGGCACAGGAACAGTAGATTATGGGGGTTTCATTTTGCTATATAGATGAACAAAGCACACCCTATTTTATAAATGCAGTTTCTTGACTATATTACATGAGTGTCTTGTTTTTCTGCTTCAAAGAAAGGCTAGCTTTTCTCACAGCTGCTTTCTGTAACTGAACGGCTTGGATTTTAGAGAACTGTTTTATTTTTCCTTTGCTGTAGTTAAATTACTTAAATTGACACATTTCAGAATCTATTTCTCCTATTTAAGAGTCCTCTGTGGTAGTTCTTTTTTTTTTCTTGCGGGAGCATTATCCCAGATTTACTGCAGACATTGTAACAAAGCGTAGGCAGCTGTAGCTGTAGCTTTTCTAATGTCAGAGAATCTCTGTCAACGTGCTTGTTCTTCCTGTACAGATTATTTTTGTTTGTGTTTCGTTTTCTGTTTGTAGTAGAGTCACAGGCAATATAAAACCAGCCCACCTGCAATGTCTAAATCCCTACAAAGTTGAGTTTGTCAGCATGCATGTAGAAAACCAAAGCATGCAACGCCCATATTGGCTGGCTAGCACAAGTAAGGTTGGTTTCCACAATGAATCTTTGAACAGTTCTAAGTATTCCTGTCATATTGCATTTTATGTAACATTGCCATTGTACATGGAATGCATTTAGACATCTCAGAGGTGAACATAATGGGTGTCATGATGAAGAATTAGAAACGTAGGAATGCTTACTGGCTCTAGTGAGATCAGAAATAGAAAGAATCAATTAATAGCTCTGACAGTCTATCATGCAGATCTCAGTAAGGGAGGTAAAGCTTTTTTGTCAAGGTAACAATTACATCTTCTTCAGTTTGAGCTGGTTAAAATGCTACTTACATGTTTCTTCTTAAATGGTCAGTGTATCTTGCATGCTTGCTTTCTCATTTCCTTCCTAAATCAAAAAAAAAAAAAAAAAAAAACCAAAACAAAAAACCAGGTAAACAAATGAACTCCCCTGATTTTTCTTCTAAACCAAAGTATTCCCAATGTGTACCTGTCTCCTGGAGAGCTAGTGAGTTTATGCCTTTGCTCACGCTTCTCTTGAGATCTAAGGTCAAGTGGGGAGAAGAGGTAGGACTTCTGCTTTTCTAAAATTTGCTTTGCTAAATTTGGAGTTCTTATGATTTGTGAATCACAGCTCTTTAAATAGACAGAAATGATGCTTGCAGAAGAGGTAGCAGCTCCCAGTCCTGCTGTGCTTGCAGGCAAGTGGGATTGCAGAGCTGGGAGCTAACTTCCCACAGAGGCAAAACAGCAGCCAGAAGGCATCAGGAGCTTAGTTTTTTGGTAGAAAATGGGATCTCTGCCTCTGCAGAAGTCAGCACATTTATCTGAGAGCTAAGTTCAGCAGAGGCTGAGAAACAGAAACAGCCACTTTTTACAGAGAAGAGACTGCTGTGAAGCAGGGTGGTGACAGATGACTCCCAGAAGAAAGAGTTCCAAAGCACCTATAAAAGTGCAACTACTTCATTATTGCCCAAATGAATTCTGGCACTCTAACGCCAGAGGGGAAAGACAAAACCAAAATCAAAATCAAACCAACAACAAACAAACTCACAAAACTCCCAAACCAAAATCCAAACCAACCAACCAAACAAATAAGGCAATCCAAACTCTGGGAAAGGAGGTATCACATTCCTGCTCATTACTGAACCTGCCCACATAATGGCTTCCCAGATACACACTGTGCTTTATACTTTGTTTTACGTGATGCCTTTTTGCTTAACAAAGCATGACAAGTTGATGATAAGCTATCCAACAAAATAGAGTGATGTAAGAGATGTACAATTCCAAAACAGACTGTGACCTTTTTTATGGGCATAGGAACCTCCTGAAAGCATTCAGTATAGAATTTTTTAAAAGTTAGGTCTGTATGTGGATACTCAAGTGATTGTGCTATACTCCCTCTCTTCCCTTGGCCATGCACACATGTTTCCACAACTGAAAAGCATCTGAAAGTGATATTCAGAAGCCTACTGACTCTGTGGTGCTACTCTTCTCTCTACTCTGATTTAGGTAGAGAGTCCTTCCAATTTGTAATTTCTCAGCAGGACAAGATAGATCTGCAGGTCTTCCCATGATACAGAAAAGTGAGTGAGTACTGAAAGCTAAAATGTAAAGCAGATACTTTTCACAGAGTGGATGTTTTACATTTTGGTGTAATCTGGTGCAATGAATTAAGTGGAACCCAAAAAGGTGTCCTTATGAATGGTACCAAGATACTGGTTCCTCCAGCTACTGGCAGGTATCATCAGACCCCATCTGGA
>WBNM01012697.1:0-17867 GCA_013399055.1 Ramphastos sulfuratus | reverse complement strand
CAGGTCCCTCTGGATGGATCCCTGCCCTCTAGCAAGTGACTGTGCCACACAGCTTGGTGCCATCTGCAAACTTGCTGAGGCTGCACTGATTCCTCTGTCCATGGCACTGACAAAGATGTTAAACAGCACTGGTGCCAGCACTGACCCCTGAGTCTCCAGGGAGTCTCCAGGGAGTCTCTGGCCTTGCCTTTGTCCCTCTTTGTGGCATCTGGGCCATGGTGTCACGGCTTTGGGGCTCCACACAGAGATGGCAAGGGAAGAAACACCACAAATTGTGCTGGGCCTGCTTTTTGTGGTGAGATGACACAGAACCACAGAGCACTAGGGGTTGGAAGTGACCTCTGGAGATCACCCAGTCCAACCCCTCAGCCAGAGCAGAAGCACCAGGGCAGGTCACACAGGCACATGTCCTGGTGGGTTTTGAATGTCTTCTTCGAGAAGAAGACTCCACAACCTCTCTGGGCAGCCTGCTCTGGAGTTCTGGCACCCTCACAGTTAAACAGTTTCTCCTGTTCCTGTGGCACCCCTTGCTCCAGCTTGCACCCCTTGCCCCAGCTTGCACCCCTTGCCCCTTGTCCTGTCCTTGATTCTGTCCAGAGCCTGGTTCTGTCCTTCTGACACTGCCCTTCACATCTTGATGTGGTTCCCATTACCTTTGCTGGGTCCTTTCCCTGCCTCATTTTTGCTTTCCCACTGTAAGTCTAAACCTCAGTCCTGCATCCTTGCTGCAGGAGCTGTCTTCCTCTTCCCTCCCCCACGGTGTGGTTCCTGCTGGCTCACCAGGTCACCTTGCTGACCCAGCACCACCTTGCCTTCTGCTGCTGCTTCTGGAGTGCCCTCTGCAACAAACACAGCTGTGCCTGGCACCTTCACTGCCTCCCTGTCCATTCTCTGAGCCCTTCAGAGGCTTTGATGCCTTTGACATTTCTCAAGGTCAAATTGCTGGCAGATCACTTAGATTGGATGAGGCCAAGCTGTGGGGATGCTGCACTGCTGCTTCTCCTCTGCTGCCTCTTCCCCACCCTGCCTCCTGCCCGCTCCTCCTTACAGCAGTGCTCAGCTTCAGGCTGCTGGCACCATGTCCTCCCTGCCAGCCTTCCTCTCTCCCTTCAGCACTGGCCCTTTCTCCTGCTCTGTCACACCTCGCACTTCTGCTCTCTTCTCTCCTACCCTTGGTCCATTTCTCTATTGTGAGCTCAACCCTGAACATGCTCAGCCCCTGCAGACCCCTGGGACTAACTTCCATGGACCCTCTGCCAGTCTCAGCCTCTCCTCCCATTCCCATTTTGCCACCATCTCAGTTTAAAATGGCAAGAGCCAAAGTTCTATTCACATCCTCCGTTTTTCATTCCCTTATCCTGTTTTAGCTCATTCCTCAAACTCTTTCCTCCTGCTTTTGTTTCTTTCACCTCCCTGCTTCCTCCAGAGGAAAGGAGAAAGAAATTGCCTCGTCTTTCTCCTTGCCTTGCTTTCCTTCTTCTCTTTCTTCTCCCCATCACCCATGCAGAAATTCCTTTCCTCCTCTGTCCTGTTGCTGCGGTCCCAGGTAACTTGATGATGATGAAGAACTTCAGTGCCACTTCTCTGGGAGGGAAGCAGCAGCATTTTGGAGCTGCTGTTTTCACAACAAACAGGGAGCTGCTGGCACAATGGGCTCTGGATCTCATTCCCTAGGGCTGCAGGGTACAGCCTGGGTAAGAGACAGGAGGTGCTGTGAGATCTTCTGCAGGTAGCACAAACCTCACAAACCTGTTCTGCTGCCTTGCTTGAGAGTAAAGAACCAACAGCAAACAGCAAGGGTCTACAGCTGTGGTGGCGGAGATGAGTCCTGCTCTCAGGACTGCAGGGCTCCAGGAGCTGCCTGTGGCTCATTCTGTCCCAGGGCTGTGGTGGAGGATGCCAGAGCCACTCCATGTCCCTGTGTTCCCTGGGTGAGTGAGGCTGGGTCTTGTCTCACTGTGTGCAAGTCTGGGTAGGACAGATCCCCTCAAGTGTCTGTCATCTTTGGCAAGAACAGGGCCAGAGAGGATGTTTTTCGCCCTGCAGTGCCATAGCAGAGTTCCACTTGGAAGGGACCCACTGTGCCCATCTGGTCCAATTCCTGGCCACTTCAGAACACTAAGGCATTAAGGGCCTCCTAAACCCTGGCAGGCTTAGAACATCCACTACCCCTCCAGGAAGTCTGTCCCAGGGTTTCACCACCCTCTAGCAAACAAATGCTTCCTCATGTCCAGACTGAACCTTCCCTGATGCAGGTGTGAGCCATTCCCATGTGTCCCATGGCTGGGAGAAGAGCTCAGGGAGGTGTAGAGATCAATGAGGTCACCCTTCAGCCTCCTCTCCAAACCAGACAAACCCAGAGTCCTCAGCTGCTCCTTGCAGGCCCTCCAGCCCCTTTAGCAGCTTTGTTGCCCTTCTCTGGACACATTCAAGGACCTTAAGGTCTCTCCTATGGTAGGACCCAGCACTGCACACAGCTCTGGAGATGAGGCTGCAGTAGCACTGGATCCAGTGGGACAATCCTTTCTCATGCCCAGCTGACCATGCTGTGTTCGATGCGCTTCAAGATGGAGCTTGCCCTCTTGGTGCCAAGGCACGCTCCTGGCCCCTGAGCTTCCCACCAGCCAGCACGCCAGGGCCCGTTGCTCAAGCTGCTCTGCAGCCACTCCTCTTCCCATTTACCCTTGTGGCTGGTGCTACCCAAGGGCAGGATCCAGCTTTTGTTGTTAGATTCCATGCCGTGAGTGGTTGCCCAATGTCCTGATCCACACAGATCCCTTGGCGAGGTGCCTTGGCCCACAAGAGAGTCAGCAGGGATGACCTCCTGCTTGGTGTCATCACAGACTCCCTCATGGTGCATTCACTGCTGCCTCCAGTGTGCCTCAGTCAGTGCTTTCCTCAAGCCCTTGTAACTGGGACGAGGCTGGACAGCTTCCAGTCAGCAGGGACCTCCCCAGGCTCTCCAGACCTTTGGTAGGTGATTGAGAGGGGTCCTGCTGTAGCATCCTCTAGGCCAAATCCCACCAGGCCCTACATGCCCTCGTGAACATTCAGCTGATTCTGCTGGTCCCTGACAATTTTGGTGTCCACAGAGGGAAAGCTGCTGCTGCAGCTGGGATCACTCCCCGAGCTGTGGTCCTCCAGCTCAGAGGAGAGCCCAAGGTTTGGCATTAGCATTAAAGACTGAGGCAAAGCACCAGAGAAAGAACTGACTAGAGCAGAGGCCATGCCCATCCAGGACAGGAAAGAAGAGTGATGGAGATTTCAGGCTGGTCTCAAACATCTTTCAGTGTCCATGGAAGAAAGAAAACTCTTGGCTTGGGGAAGAGTAGCTGGAAAGCTGCCCAGTAGAGAAAGACCTGGAGGTGTTGGTTGACAGCTGTCTGAACAGGAACCAGTGTATGCCCAAGTGGCCAAGAAGGCCACCAGCAGCCTGGTCTGGATCAGCAATGGTGCAGTCAGCAGGAGAAGGGTAGGGACTGTCCCCCCTGGACTGGGCACTGAGCATTCACCTGGAGTACTAGATTGAGTTTTGGGCCCCTCATTCCAAGAAGGACATTGAGGGGCTGGAGCAGATCCAGAGAAGGACAAAGAAGCTGATAAATGGTCTGGAAAACTTGTGAGGAGCAGCTGAGGCACGTGGGAGTGTTGAGCCTGGAGAAAAGGAGGCTGAGGGGAGACCTTCTGGCTCTCTACGGCTCCCTGAGAGGAGCTTGGAGCCAAGTGCGGCTTGGTCTCTTCTCCCAAGGAACAAGAGGCAGGACAATAGGAAATGGCCTCAAGTTGCTCCAAGGGAGGTTTAGGTTGGACATTAGAAGAAATTTCTTCCCTGAAAGGATTCTCAAGGCCTGCGACAGGCTGCCCGGGGAGGTGGCTGAATGCCCATGCCTGAAGCCGTTCCCAGGAGGCAGAACTGTGGTGCTGATGGCCATGGGTTAGCCACGGCCTGACTATTTAATGTCCTTTTTCCACCTGTGGGGTGTATGGGGGGTTTGACTTGGGCTGGAGCGTTTGACCGCACCTCATGGTAGCACCGAATGCAGGTCGCTGCTGGGGTTGGGATGCTTTACAGAGGGGCGGCTTGGCCCAGGCTGGTCTGCGCCGTGGGTCCCACGCTGCTGGTGAGAGCCTGCAGTTCCCGGAGCGCCGCTAGATGGAGCTGTCAGACGCCGCGCGGTGCCTCCCTGCGGGAGGGCAGCGGAGGGGCAGCTGAGGGGCTGGGTCGGTGCCACCTCCTCCGGGGTGGGAGCTGCAGTTGCTGTGTCCCTGCCAGGCTCGGCACAGCTCACATCTGCCAGGCCTGCAGCACCCTGGGCGTGGGCTCCTGGGCCGAGGCCACACCGTGCCTGTTCGGCTGCTGGCCCGCGCGGGAGCTCAGTGAGGCGTGGGGCGTCTCATTGTGTCCCGGTGGGCATCGGCTGAGGGGCATGAACCCTATCTGCCAAAGGCAACGGGCAGGTCAGGCCACCTGCACCCTTCTGCCTCCTGAGCAACCACCAACCCTTCCCCCAGAGCCTGCCCCTGTTCAGAGCAGAGCTGGAACCCAGCTCCTGGAGACCCCGGCCATAGGTGGGCGATTCCTGGATAGTCACCTCAGCCCCGCAGACACCTCCCAGCTGCCTGCTGCTGGGCAGAAGAGTCCAAAGCGTGTGGGTGAGCCTTGCCTGCTGATCTCAGAGCCTTTCCTTCCTGAACAAGCATTTTCCACTCTGAAAGAGTCCCCTCTCTATATTTAGAAAGCTCTTCCAGAGCTCGTCCATCTTCTCTGGGGGGGAGCTGCTCACAGTTCCCTGCTCGCAGAGCCCAGCAGCCCTGGGCTGTCAGCTGGTGTCCGTCTGTGACCGTGCTGGCCACAGGCCCGTGTCCACCTCGCAGGGAACGACCTGAGCTCCCCAGCAGCTCCTGCTCCCCACCCCCAGCCCAGTCTGCAGCCCCCATCCAGGCGTTCGGAAACCACCTCCCCATCGCTTCCTCCCAGCTGATTCCAGGGGAACAGAAGGAGACTTGTTTGCTCCCAGGGAGGAAGTCCAGGCCCGAGCTCTCGGAGAGGCACCTATGAGAGCAGTGGGCTTGAGTCAGTGTGCGGAGGACGCTGCCAAGTGAGGTCACCCTCTGCAGAGACGTGGACGGAGAGATTCCAGCAGAGGAGGATGGAAGAAGCCAGGGCAGGAAGCGGAGCCGTCAGCAGCGCAGGGCTCAGAGCAGTCAGCTCCCCTCTGGAAATGCTGATTGCACTCTTCTCTTGGCTCAGGCAGTGAGGTGTAGGAGATGCTTCCTGCTCATCTCTCCTTTCTCTTTTCCCACCATAAAAAACATCCCTTGGTCTGATGCAGCTTAGCCTCCTCTGGGAAGAGTTTGCTGGGGCAGCAGCACACGGTCAGAGGTGGTCAGACGTGGGCTGGGTGACACTGTGAGACCTTTGGGAATCACACAGAGCCTCAGGAGGAGGCTCCTGTCTTACAGAGTCGTAGAACTGTTAAGGTTGGAAGAGACCTTTAAGATCATGGAGTCCAAGCACTAAGCCAGCACTGCCAGGTGACCACCAAACCATGTCCCTCAGCACCACATCTCCATGGCCTCAAGGCCCCTGCTTTCCAACCCTGTAACTCTGGCTGAGCTTGCACATCTCCTGAGAATGGTCATGGAATACCAGGCTGGAAGGGACCTCCAGGACCGTATGCTCAAACCTTTCTTGGCAAAAAGCCTGGTCTAGACAAGATGGCCCAGCCAAAGACAGACAACCTTGACTGGCAGGAGTCTCTTAGGCCTTTTCCTTAGTTACTCTGGTGATGATTCCTGCTCCTGCTGCTGCTCTTATAGCTTGTACACATGGTCTCATCCCATGGCTCTTTTCTTTATCTGCTGGACTGAGCTGCACACAATTATGGGTTTTCTTTCCTTCAGACCCTTAGAGATCACCCATTTTGGTAGTCTTTCTGAAGCTCTTCAAGTGGAAAATCACTCTGCAGGCCTTGCTACGACTCTTCCCTGGGCACTTCGAGCTCTCCGCAGTCTTTCTAAGCCTTGAGGATTGATTTTTTTCCCTCAGGATGACTGCAGGAGGGCAACTGCAGATTTCTGTGTGCTCCAGTTAGTCCCTTCCTCCTGCAGATCATCAGCCCAGGTGCTAAGTGACCTTGAGAAAAAGGTTGAAGTTATCATCGTGGTTCCTTGGTGGGAACAATGAGCTGTGCAGACAGAATGAGGAACAACAGTCTGAGAGCATGTACTGGTTGTTCAAAACCAATCAACATTGTGTGGGGTGGTATGAACATCATATGGCATTGTGTGGGCATCACATGAGGTGGTATCGACATCATGTGAGGTGGCGTGGGCATCATGTGGAGTGATGTGGGCATCATGTGGAGTGGTATAGGTGTCATGTGGGACGGTATGGGCATCATGTGGGGTGGTATAGATATCATGTGGGTTGGTATGGACATGTGGCATGGTATGGACATCACGTGAGGTGGCCTGGGCATCATGTGGGGTGGTATGTGCATCACGTAGGTAAGGAGAGGAGCGTGACTTGCAGGATGCACCAAGGAACATTGCTGGCTCTGCTTTGCTGTGACACAGTCACTGTGTCCAGTCTTAGTGACTTCAGAGGATGTCAACAAACCTGAGGAGGTCCAGAGGAGGTGCTGAGAGGATGAGAAGATGCAGTGTGGAAGGATGAGATAGCCCAGGGCAGTGTGGCCTGAAGAAGGAGAGGTGGTAGCCAGCTGCCAGGAGGCCAACACATCTCCAGGGCCGTGGCAGCAGGAGCAGAAGTGACTGCAGTGACTGCAGGCAGCACAGAGCAGCTCTAGCCCTGAGCAGAGCAAACAGCAGGCTCCTGAAGGCTCCATCTGGGAGGGCTTTAAGAAGTAGGCAGATATCTGCTGGGCATGATGCCCCTGGGCAAGAACCCATGACAGCAGCTGTGTCCATCCAGCCAAGCAGCAGATCATGGAATCCCAGACTGGTTTGGGTTGGAAGAGACCTTAGACATCGTCCAGTTCCAACCCCCTGCCATAGGCAGGGAAACCTCCTACCAGACCAGGTTGCTCCAGGCCTTATCCAACCTGGCTTTGAACACCACCAAGGCTTAGAGCCTCCACAGCTCCTCTGGGCAACCTGTCCCAGTGCCTCACCACCCTTATAGGCAGGAATTTCCTCCTCACGTCCACCTCAATCCAGCTTCTTCTAGTCTGAAGCCATCACCCCTCATCCGCTCACTCCAGGCCTTTGTATAAAGCCCTTCTCCAGCTCTCCTGGAGGCCCCTTCCAGTCCTGCAGGGCCACCAAAAGGTGTCCCTGGAGCCTCCTCCAGGCTGAACCCCCCCAGCTCTGCCAGCCTGGCCCCCCAGCAGAGGGCTTCCAGCCCTGCCAGCATGGCTGTGGCCTCCTCCAGCCCTTCTCCAACAGATCTCTTGTCTGTGTTGTGCTGAAGCCTCCGGAGCTGCCCCAGCATGGCAGGGGAGGTCTCAGCAGAATGCAGCAGAGGGGCAGAATCCCCTCCCTCCCCCTGCTGCCCACCCTCTGGGGAGCAGCCCATGGCAGGGCTGGCTCTGGGCTGGTAGAGCTCAGTGCCCACTCATGCTGAGCTTCCCCTTACCCAGCATCCCCAAGTCCTTCTCCTTAGCTCTGCTCTCCATCCATTCTCCACCCAGCCTGGATTTCTACTTGGGATTGCCCCAACCCAGCTGCAGGACCATGCTCTTGTCCTTGATGAACCTCATGAGGTCAGCACAGGCCCAGCTCTCCAGCCTGCCCAGGTCTCTCTGGACCCTTCTCCTCAGGCTGTCACCACAGCTCAGTGTCATTGGCAAACATGTTGAGGGTGCCTCCATCCCACTGTGCACATCTCCAAGATGACACTGGGCCACTGACCATCACTCTTTGTGTGCCATCATCAAATAAGATGCAGAACTCTTCCAGGGCCAGGTCCAAACCTGAGCACTGGCACCATCTCCTCCTGCCCAGGGGATGAAGATGGGTACTATCCCCTGGCAGCTCCTCCTCTGTGCTTCACGGATCTCAAGACCATTCCAAATGGCAGAGGCACACATGGGACCCTCTCACGAAAACCTTGCTCCTGTCCTAGGAGAGCTGTGCCCTCCCTCCCTCACCGTGGCAGCTCCTAGCAGGTGCCTTCAGTTATTTTTACCTCAGCGCCAAGGCAGGAAGCCCTCTCTTGCTGAGAAGATCCGGGCGCTGGAGCTGGAGAACATCCTCAGAGGATTTCCTGTTTGGGACTCTGCAGCCCAGCTCCAGCTCCAGCAGGGGAGGCCTGGGAGCAGCTCAGTCCCGCTCAGCTGCCCGCCAAGGCTGCTGGGGTTCAGGAGCAAGATGCCATTGAGCAGGAAGGTGCTGAAGCACGTCTCACCTGCTGCAGGGCAGGGTGGGGGCACGCAGAGTCCACTCTGGGTGGGGATGGCATGGCTGCAGGGCCAGGGTCGTTGTGGAAGAAGAGCAAGGTGAGGCAGAGCAGGACATCCCACTGCTCTGCAGTGAGCTTTCTGTGCCACCTGCCAGCCAGGCCAGGGCCACTGCTGGCCCCATTTGCCATGTTTCACCACCTCCTACATCACTGCAGCTTCCGAAGGTCTCTAAAGCACAGATGACTCCCAAGAGCTCAGTCTCCTTTGAATTCTTTCCCTCCTCCATGCTCTGGTCTCCACATCTTTGAAAGTTCTGTCACAAGGCATGGGACAGTTGGCAGCCTTGCAGTCCTGTCCCAACCTCTTCTTCTGCCAGTAACCTTCTCTGGAGCTCTGCTGAGGGACAAGTTGCCATGAGCCAGCAATGTGCCCTCATGGCCAAGAAGGTCAATGGTCTCCCACAGGACATGAGGAAGAGTGTGGCTGGAAGGTCAAGGGAGGTTCTTCTTCCCCTCTGCTCTGCCCTGGTGAGGCTACACCAGAAGTCTTGTGTGTAATTCTGGGCTCCCCAGTTCAACAGGGACAGGGAGCTACTGGAGAGGGTCCAGTGGAGGCTACAAGGATGATGAAGGGAACAAAAGATCTGTCTGATGAGGAGAGGACTGCAGTGAATGACCCAGGAGAATGCAGAGTGGTTGAGTCCAATGAAGGTTCTGGTCAGCAAGCAGCTCTCCAGAGGCACCATCCTTCACCAGCTGGCACTGCACCGGGCTGGGCCAGACCCTAGGTAGGAACCACATCAGAGGAAGGACACCTGTGTGCGAATGACAGGTGAGGTCACAAGTGACAGGTGAGATGGTGCAGCTCTGAAACAGCAAATGCCAGACATTTCCAGGGTATATGGAGAGGGACCCAGGTGCCTAAGAAAACTACAGAGACCGAGGCCCATCCAAGGGGACGGATCAGTGCTCCCCAGAGGTCGTAGCTTTGCTATTCAATCCCACAGTCCTGCCAGCACTTGGCAAGTGTGCAGCAAAGCCAATCTGGGCTCTTTTCTGCTTTCCTTTTCAGCTCTCCGGAGGGATCCTCCCCTGGGTAACTGGGTAGCAGTACCCTGCGGGCTGTGACCTTTGAGGCTGCAACTGCAGCAAATTTTGGCCTCTTTGGGCCTAAATGGGAGACAAGGGGCAGGGAGAAAATGAGCACTGACATTTTGGTGGTTTTGGTTTGTCTGGGGGGAAGGTTTTGTGGGGAATTCTCATGTATCCTGTATCTGTACTAGGTGTTGAGGATTCGCATATGCTGTATCTGTATCTTTTCCTGCACATCTTTAAACACAACTTTTCTGTATTCCTCTCCAATTCAGCAAGAGTGTTATTATTTTACTGCCCTTTTTCCTTAAAAAGAGTAAAGGAGAGTAATCTGTTGTGCTCTTAAACAAAACTACACCACAGGGGAGGAAGGAAGGTGCAGGACATGTCTTCTTGGGACAGGAGGATTCTGATCTTCTACTGGTGAGGAGATATCCAGCTGGAAGTCCTGCATACATGCAGCAGCTGAGCCTAAGAGCAGAGCAAGATCTCCTGGGGTTGTTGGGATGATGAGACACTGGGAGGAAGAAGGTGATGGCAGAAGAACCAGCCGCAGCCAGAGCTAACGAGAAGCGAAAAGCAGCAGCTGAACCAGGGCTGAAATGTCACTGCTGGAACTGGAGCAGGCACAGAGCTGGCAGCGTGCTGCCAGTTAGCTCCAGACTCCCTCTAGCCCAGGCTCCAGTGGTGGAAGAGCAGGAGAAGGTGAGACAAAACCTCACCTAAGTACACCTCCAGACCCAGCTCACTGTCACTCATGGCTTCCTCTGTCCAGGAACCCTCCAAGGAGTTCTCCTCTGTAACATAATTCAGGCACCTTCTGGGCTGGTGGCAATTTCAAGCATTCTCAGCTTTCTCTGGTAGGAAGTTCCCCAGGTCCAAGCCCCTCTCCTGAAGTGCCACCTTCTTTTGTTTGCTTTGATCTTGGCTTCTGTGAGCCTCATTGCATGCCCCTTGTCTACTGGAGGTGGACCAAATCAGTTCCACAGAGCTGAACAAAGACACCCTCCAGAGACCACTCACAACTGTCCTCTTTTCATCTCCCTCATTTATCTCCTTTCCAGTGTGGGAGACTAAAATGGTCCATCCCTGGAGCTCATCCGGACCTTTAGCACCCTTGCTCCCCACTTCTGAATTTTTCCCTGCCTTCCTGTGGCCTTCTGCAGGCAGAGGTAGGAGGAAATGGACAGAATTTGTGACGGCATTTGTGATGTGCTGCCAGGTTCAGGAGGGTCTCAGTTCTTCAGGGTAGATCAAGAGAACATCAGCCCATGTGGCATTTGGGAAGGGATGGAGACAGCAAACCTTGAAGGGCTCCCTTGCTGTGAAGTTAAGTCTGGTGGTCCACGTCCTCCGTTTGCACTGATTGTCACTGATGGAGTAGCTGAGATGTTCCTTCATGAAGGAGACTGAGCTGTGGCCCTGCAGGAGATGATCTTGGCCACAGACCCTCAGAGCCAGTGGTCAGCAGCAGTTTCTCTGTTGAGGAGCAGCAGAAGGCCCCAGTGGTGGTAACTGGCCTGGGGGCTGGGTGACCTCGACCAGATCCACGAGTGCTGCTGTGGCCCGGCCAAGCAGAGGAGGACAATCTGTGGCCAGACTGTGCCAGGGAGCTGCTGGTGAGGAAGCCCAGAGAGCTACTGGCCAGAACCTTGCTGGGGCTCCGGGGTGAGGAAGGGGCTGGGCCCAGAGCACAGGGGAGGCTGTGCCTCTGTGTCACCCAGACGTTCCCAGTGCCCCCATCACGTTCCCAGCGTTGCCCTGAGCCTGCTCCATCCCCGCTCCGGCCTCTACACGCCCGGTCCCAGGGCGCTCCTGCCCCTTCCCGTCTCCCGCTGCCCCCGCGCCCGTTCTTTCCCCTTTCCCCCACGCGACCCTTGCTCCCCCAGTGCTCCCCACGCCGCTCCTGCCCCTCCGTGTCCCTCCGTGCCGCCGCTCCCTGTCCCTTCTACCCGCCGCCCCGGCTTCCCGGAGCCCATCCCGTGGCCACGCTCGGCCGGCGCGCTCCGGTGCCGGGGCGGGGATGGGGGTGGCGAGGGGGAGCGAGGGGCTGCGGGAGGCGGCGCTGGGTCGGGTTTCAGCCGGAGCCTCCGCGCCGAGCCAGCGCCGACCCGCCGCCGCCTGCCGCCGGGCTCCGCGGGGCGACCGGGACGGCAGCGGCACCGGGGGGCGGCACCGAGGCACCGGGAGGCGGCACCGGAGCACCGAGGCGGCTGCGGCATAGGAGGGCAGCGGAGCGCCGGGGGGGTACCGCCGCGGTCAGCGGTACGGGAGCGCCCCGCGGCACCGGAGCACGGCGGCACCGGGGCGGCTGGCGGCACCGGAGCACCGCTGCACCGAAGCGGCCGCGGGACGTCTCGGCGGGGCCGGACCCTGCGGGATGTGAGCGGCGGCGGCGCGGACGTGCGGTGTAANGGGGCGTGGTGGCCCCAGAGCCGGGAGTCCCAGGATGTGCGGGGAGCCCCCAGAGCCGCGGGTCCCACAGAACCGAGGGGCCCCAGAGCAGGGGAGCCGCAGAGTGGGTGGGGAGCCCCAGCACCACGAGGCCCCCAGAGCCGGTAAGCCCCAAAAGCTGGGGAGCCCCCAGAGCCAGGGATCCCCAGGATGGGACCCTAAACCCTAGCCCCCAGAACCAGAGGTCCCCAAGATCCAGACACCCCCCAGAGCTAGGGGTCTTGCAGCACCAGGAGTCCCCCAGAAGAGCCTCAAGATGGGTGGAGGGACACAAAAGCCAAGGATCTCCCAGAACCAGGGAGCCCCCAGAGCCAGGGGTCCCCCATAGCAGGGGAGTCCCAGCATGGGTAGAGAGACCCCAGAACCAGGGACCCCCCAGAGCAGAGGAGTCCCAGCATGGGTGGAGAGCCTCCAGAGCCAGGAGACTGCTCTGAGAGGTGGGGTCCAGGCTGCCCGGGAGCTCTGGCAGCAGTGGGCAGGAGCAGCCCGGGCCTGGCAGCACCTCCAGGCACTCAGCGGGGCCAGGCTAGTGGGGACACGGTGTGGGCCAGGTCTATGGGAGCTGGCAGATGCCTGAGGAAATTTGGTGAGAGCTTCCTCTGGGGAAGTGTTCTGTCAGGACGGCCTGTAGGGAGCCCTGATGTGGCCCAGCATGGGGATGTGCTGGGATGAACTGGGATGCAGGGCTGGGCACTGCACAGAACTGGCATCAGAGAGATGTGAGGCTGGGTGAGAGTGAGCTGCAGGGTGCTGGTCCTGAAAGGCCAAGTGAGAGGTGGCCCAGGAGGCCTGGAGATGGCCCTAGGTGGTGGCAGACCAAGCAGGAGTTATCAATGCCTGGTCAGCCCAAGGCTCCCCTGCAGGCAGGGCTGTGTCTGCTCTGAGGGCAGAGCCTCTGAAGCGATGCAGAGGAGAAAACCATATCCCATGTCAGTGCCTGGTGCTCGGCAGAGATTGAAGGGGTCTGAGTCCCTCCTCATCTGGACGGAGCCCCAGAAGCAGCATTACGTGAGTCAGACCTCATGTGAGCACTGGGGATGGCATCAGCAGCATCTGCAGCTCCGTGAGCCTCCCACATCTGGTTGTGGCATGCACAGGGGCTGCCTCTTCCCAGCCTCGCTGCTGGGGCCGCTGTGGCTCCGCTTCCCCTCCCTGATGCTGGGGGAGCTGGAGGTGCCCCTAGCAAGGGGAGGGATGTGGGAGTCTGCCTGTCAGCCCCCATCTCTTATCTGCTGAGTGTGGGTTGGGCTCTCTTGCTGCCCTGCAGGCAGCCCTGGGCTGGCAGTGTGCATGTGGCTGGCTCCACTGTAGCTGCCCTCCCGGGCCACCTCCTGGTGCTGGCCCTGGCCCCAGAGACCCCGGGACGGACTCTGCTGCCAGCAGCTCCTCAGCTCCCACTGCTGTGTTCCACCGGGGAGCTGTGCCTACGGCTGGGAGGGAGCAGGGAGCCTGGCTCACATTCCAGGGCCCAGCCCGGACCAGTCCGGCCAGCCCTGTGTGCTGGGAACCGCTAATTGGAAGCAGCTGTTCAGATGTGGTGACTCCACATCCACCGAGGTCACCACTGCTGCCTCTGCCCCCCGCGCCGGCACGGAGCATGGCTCGTGCCATGGACACCCTGTCCGGCCTGGGCTGTGCCCGCTGATGTCCTGCTGGGCGTGGCTGGGCTCTGGAACTGTCCCGGGTGCCCAGCGAGAGCAGGGAGGGAGAAGCTCACATGGCCTGTCTCCACCAGCTGCCCACCCAAGGCCACCAGTGTCTGTCCCTGCCTGTCCCACTGCTCTCGGCTGCTCCTCAAGCTCCCTGCATTCACTTCTCCTGCTCCACTCCTTGCCTCCAGCCCACGGAGCCCTTGCAGCACTCCCTTTTGCTTCCTCAGAGCCACATCATAAATCAGACCAGGGGAATGTCCCCAGAAAGGTGCTTGTTTTCCTCATACCTGTGCCCTGATCTGTTCCAGGTGCCACCCAAGATCTTCAGCTTCATGCTGTCCTCAGGCACAGAAATTGCCCAGGGAGCCTCATCTCTCTCCCTTGTTTTCTACTCCTTTTTGCTCAGCATTGGTCTAAGCCCTTGCCAAGGCTTCAGACCCGCTGCCCTGTGGCTCCATGACCTGAGCAGCTGGTGACAGCTAGGAAGGGGTAACTCCATCACAGAGGGAAACCTGGGCCTTGTTCCCCAGCTCTGCATGTTCTGGGTCCATGAGGCTGGCCCTCCAGCTGAGGGGCTTCCACAGAGTCACAGAATGCCAGGTCAGAAGGGACCATCTGGTCCAGCCTTTGTAGATGGTGGTGTAGCTGAAACGAGATGGCCCAGCACCTTGCCAAGCTGAGGCTTAAAACTGTCCAATGGAGAGGAGTCCTCTGCTTTCCCTGGGACATGACTCCAATGTCCAAGTGTTCTCACGGGGAAACATTTTCTTCCAGGGTCCAATGGGAATCTCACAAGCAGTAACTTGTCCCCATCTCCCCTGGGCTTTGCCATGTGGCTCCTTGTAAAAAGAGAGGCTCCAAGGCTGGAGGTTTCACCACCTCCAGCAGAGAGGCTGGGCCCACAGTGCGTGCAGGTCAGTCAGTGGTTAGTGCCAGCAGCCCCCCGGGTGAAAGTGTCTTCTGGCTTGCACTGCTGGTGGATGGTGAGGGTCCACGCTTTGCTGGGCGCCTGAAGAGTGTGAGGACTTGCTGCCTGCAGCCCTCAGACACCAGGTGCCCGTGGAGCAAGCAAACATCTCCTTAGATGTAAGAACTTTAATCTCCTTCTGTCGCTGGCACAGGATTTCCACAGGGAAGGGCAGGCCAAGCAGCTGGTCCCGGAGTCACCCTGCGGCCCCTGGAAGGGCTGGCTCTGCTGTGGGTTTCGAGGGGGCCTGACACCCTTCAGCCCCCAAGCTGGAGAGGTTCTGCCCTCCTGCTCTGCCACAGCAGCTCCTGAGTGGCTGTGGGACCTCAGCAGATGCTTTCAAGAGAGGCCAAGAGTGAGCTCATGCAGCCACCAGCCCTGCAGACCCCTGCAGACGGCTGTGCCCCGGCGTTCGCAGGCAGGGCGGGCAGGGTGGGCAGCCCCGGGCAGGGTGGGCAGCTCTGCGGGCCCCGGGAGTGTGCCCAGAGTGCCCCTGTCGCAGCGAGCCGCTCCCCGGCCATTCCTCCCCGCTGCAGTGAGATGCGGCCTCGGCAGGGGGAAATGGCGTGAAGGAGCCGGAGCCAGGAGCAGCGGAGGAGACAAAGGAGCAGCGGAGGGAGTGGGAGCGGCAGGAGCAGAGCAGCAGCTGCCGCTGCCGAGGGAGCCGCCGCATTCCCACCGCCCCGCTCCGCCCGCCATGGCACCGGGCATCCGCGGGCCTCTGTGCCAGGGCCAACAATGGCCCCTGGCCGGGGCTTTCCCGGCGCTGGGGACAGCCTCTACCCACCCTGATTTATTCGTGCCCTGGATGCCAGCCCGCTCCAGCTCTGCTTCATCACGAGTTGGCACTGCATGGGTTTTGGCACCCACATCCTTGGTGGTCCCCTAGGGCAGGCTTCTGGGCAGGGCTGGGGGGCTCTGGACAATCACCTCTGAGCCCCTCCCCAGTCTGAGAGAAGCTCTTCCAGAGTGAGGAGGTTCTGGGCTGGGCGGTGCCCGAACTCCTCTGTCCGCTCGGGCAGCAGGCTGCTCACGGTGGGCAGCTGGCTCTGGTGTCACCAGGAGGATGGGCAGCTGGGGACGAGGCTAGGCCGTGCAGGACACAGCCTGGTGATGGGACACTTGCTGCCAGCCTCAGCACATGGCCAGTGTCACCTGTCTGGCTGATTCTGACCTGTATCAGGCCTCTGTGCTGGGCACCCTCTGCCTTGGTACACGGTCAGTTTCAGTCCCTGCATGGGGAAGGTGGCAGAGCTGTTGGGCGTCAGGTCCATGGCCAGCTTGCCTCTGCAGGGTTTGCTTTCTGTCCTCCCTTCACTGCTGCCTCCTAACCAGCCTTCCCTGGTCTGCATTCCTTACAGGATTAGAGCTCACTGGGAGGGAGACTCTGCCACCCCCTGCTCTGCACACCAGCGGCCATGGAGCCAAGGAAGGGCTCAGCCATGCTGCTGCTAGAGCTGCTTATTCTCGGGGGCTTGAGAGCAGGGAAGGGCTCGGCCGTCCTAGGGACCTTGGATCTACAAATAGATGAGGAGCAACCAGCTGGCACCATCATTGGGGACATCAGCGCCGGCCTGCCCCCTGGGACAAGTGCCTACATGTATTTCATCTCGGCACAGGAGGGCAGTGGGGTCAGCACTGACCTGGGCATTGACGAGAACACAGGCATCATCACAACGGCTCGTGTGCTGGACCGGGAGACACGGGACCGCTACAGCTTCATCGCTGTCACCCCAGAGGGCATCACGGTGGAAGTGAATATCCAAGTGAATGACATCAATGACCATGCTCCGGCCTTCCCCAAGATGCACAGCACCTTCCAGATCCCGGAGCACACCCCCCTTGGCAGCAGGTTCCCCCTGGACCCTGCCTTCGATGCTGACAGTGGCCTGCTCAACACCCAGGGCTACGTGATCAAGGGAGGGAACGTGGGGCAGGCCTTCCGCCTGGAGACGCGCCGGGGGCCCAGCGGGGTCCTCTTTCTGGACCTGGTGGTCAGCAACGTCCTGGATCGGGAGAACCAATCATCGTACTCACTGCTGTTGGAAGCCTATGATGGTGGCTCCCCTCCCCGCAGCACCCAGATGATGCTGGATGTGTCCATCCAAGACATCAACGACAATGCCCCCAGCTTCAACCAGAGTCGCTACCACACCCTCATCTCTGAGAACCTGAAACCAGGCAGCAGCATCCTGCAGGTCTTCGCCTCTGATGCGGATGAAGGGGACAACGGGGATGTGATTTATGAGATCAACCGGCGGCAGAGTGACCCTGACCAGTATTTCACCATCGACTCCCGGACTGGAGTCATCAAGCTCAACAAGGGTCTGGACTATGAGGTGAGGAAGGTGCACGAGCTGGTGGTGCAGGCACGGGACAAGGCTGTTCATCCTGAGGTCACCACAGCCTTTGTCACCATCCATGTGCGTGACTACAATGACAACCAGCCCACCATGACTATCATCTTCCTGAGCGAGGATGGCTCCCCACAGATCTCCGAGGGGGCGCAGCCAGGACAGTATGTGGCGCGCATCTCTGTTTCCGACCCAGACTACGGCGAGTACTCCAACGTCAATGTCACGCTGGAGGGGGGCGACGGCAAGTTTGCCCTCACCACCAAGGACAACATCATCTACCTGATCTGTGTGGACCAGCTCCTGGATCGGGAAGAACGAGACTCCTATGACCTGCGGGTGACAGCTACTGACTCAGGGACACCCCCGCTGCGGGCAGAATCGGCCTTCGTGCTGCAGGTGGTGGACGTCAATGACAACCCCCCGCTCTTCGACCAGCAGGAGTACAGGCAGAGCATTCCCGAGGTCGTGTACCCGGGCAGCTTTGTGCTGCAGGTGACAGCTCGGGACAAGGACCAGGGTCCCAACGGGGAGGTGCGGTACAGCATCGTGCACAGCCACAACACCCACTCCAGCTGGTTTGCCATAGATCCCACCACAGGCATCATCACCACCACTGCCCCACTGGACTATGAGAAGGACCCTCAACCTCAGCTGACTGTGCTGGCCACAGACCGGGGCAGCCCTGCCCTCTCCTCCTCAGCTGTGGTCCACGTGGTGCTGCAGGATGTCAACGACAACGAACCAGTCTTCAGGAGCAACTTCTACAACGTGTCCCTGAAGGAGAACACGCCTGTTGGGACCTGCTTCTTACAGGTAGGTACAGTTGAGCTGGAGGAGGACATGGCCAGGCTAGGGAGAGCTTAGGGGTGGGGAACCTGTACTGAATGCTGTAGTGCAGCTGTTATGGTGCAGTGGACAGTGGCCATGGTGCAGTGGACAGTGATCATGGTGCAGCTGTCATGGTGCAGTGGACAGTGGCT
>WBNM01012696.1:0-57022 GCA_013399055.1 Ramphastos sulfuratus | reverse complement strand
TGCTGGGGGCTCCAGAACAATTTATGGGATATATCATCCTGAAAAACATGTTTTAACATACAGAAGACTGGGAAATGGTTTGACAGTCAATATATTTTCACCAAGGGCAACTCATTCTTGATTACATCAGTGGACAAGGGAAGAGTTTTGGATGTCATCCGCCTGGATTTCTATATTATCTTTGCTATGGCTTTCCACAACATTCTTGCTTCTAAATTGGAGAGATACAGGTCTGATGGAGGCACTACTGGATGAAGAGGAAGTTAGCCTAAATGGCTGTATTTAAAGTGTTGCATTCAGCAGCTCAATGTCCAAATAGAGATCCCTAACAAATGGTGTCCCTCAGGGATGCGTACTAGGACTAATCACATAGAAAGTGGCATGAAGTGTACCTTCAGTAAGTTTATAGATTACACCAAGATGAGTGGTGTAACTGATTTTCTCAAGTAAAGGAATGCCGTCCAGAGGCATCTTGATGGGCACGAGGAGTGAGCTCATGTAAACCTCATGAAGTTCGGACAGGCCAAGTGCAAGGTCCTGCACCTAAGTTGAGGCAATCCCCAGCATCAGCCCAGGCTGGATACTGAAAAGATGGAGAGAAGCCCTGTGGAGAGGGGGATGTTAGTAAATTAAAAATCGGACATAAATTAGTAATTTTTGCTTGCAGCCCAGAAAGCAAATTGTATCCTGGGCTGCATCAAAAGAAGCATGGCCTACAGGTCAAGGGAGAAGATTCTTCCCTTCTGCTCCAGTCTCTTGATACTCTCACCTTCAGTATTTTGTCCAGCTCAGGAACGATGTGGATCAAATAAAGCAGGTGCAGAGGAGGGCCATAAAGATGTTTTGGAAATTTCTCCTATGAAGAAAGCCTGAGAGAGTTGGAGTTGTTTAGCCTGAAAAAGTGACGGTTCTGGGAAGAACTTATTACAGCCTTTCAATTTATACAAAGAACTTACATGAAAGATGGACAGAGAGATTTTACCAGGGCTTGTAGTCACAATACAAGGGTAATGGTTTTAAATTGGAAAAGAGTAGATTTAGATAGGGCAGAAGGAAGGAATTCTGCACTATGAAGTTATGAGACACCGGCAGAGATTGCTCAGAAAAGCTGTGGATTCCCTATCAATTGAAGTGTTCAGGATCAGACTGCATGGGGCTTTGAGCCAGCTGATCTAGTTAAAGGTGATGTCTCTGCATGTGGCAAAGGAGTTGGATGAAATAACTTTAAAGATGCCTTCCAATCCAAACCATTCTATGACTCAATGTCTGTATCTCTAATGGCCAGCCAAGGCATATCAGATTATTAGATCACTTAGCATCACATGTAAATACTAAAATTTGCCACAGATACGGTTAAGACACACTAAATAAATCCAAAATACTATTTTTTTTTCTTTTAAGAAATATAGCTAGCAGTCACTGACTATTACTAGCATTTACCATTTTTCATTTTAATCTGATCCATCTGATTCTACTTACAAAATATATTCATCTTTCACTCTTGGGAGTGAAATGTTGGTTCAAGGATCAGAATAACGCCAGAAGTTATTCATCAGCTTTGTCTCCTGATAATTAATTTGAAGACTTTGAGATGTTGTAGTTCCTTTTTTTGAATCTGTATAGGAAATGACAAAGAATCATAAACAATAAGAATTTTTTAAAATTATTGTTACTTTTTAAGAAGTCATTGTTTTAAATAGTTAATTTTGTATTTGATTAACAGTATTAGAGGCAAGATGATCATCTAGACACAAATTAATAGTAAAGTTGTAATGTACCTATTTGAGGTCTGACTTTATATTTTTTTTTCAAGAGAAAATTGATAGAAAACTATTTTTAATTGTTTTGTCCTGTCAGATAAAACAGTATGCTGTTGATCTTCTATTTTACATATAGAACACAGGAAGCCATTAACACAGTTGAGTGAGTATTTGATACTGTTACACCCAGACACTTTCAGCTGCCAAGAGGCAGAATACCGTCATTACTTTGGCAAAGCAAAAGTGGTACACTTATTATTATTTCTATTAATGAAGTAAAGATAATAAGTTAGATTAAAATAGAACCAAACCTATACTCAAATTACTTTGGTCCTAATTCAAGAGAGCCAAGCCCCAAACTAATGAAGCATGATCAGAAACACCATGTGCCACACTTCCAGCAATGGCCCTTAACTCCTGTAATGGAATATTAACTGTTTGCTGTTAAGATGGATACAAGCAATTACACTGGCCAATATGCAAATTTTCTATGGTGTTTGAACAGTCTTTGTTTTTTTTCAGTGATTAATATTTAGCTTAGGATGTAATTTGGGTCCTGTTTTTTGGGTTTCATTTGTTTGTTTTTTTCCATGTATTTGTGTGGGTTTTGTTTGTTAGTTTTGTTTTTATTTGGTTTGTTTTGGTGTGGCTTTTTTCCTATAGCCACAATCCTTCAGAAAAAAAATAAGCAAATGCAGTGTTAATTGCATAGTTTCCAACTCTGCTTTGCAGGAGAAATTTGATGAGAATAACTCCTTCCCTGAGATTTTTGACACTTCCAAATCAGAAATAAAAAACAAAGCAAGGCATTGCCTTACACTATATACATTGGCAAAGCTTGGTTTATGTCCCAGCTCACTCGCTGCATCACTAGACACCCACAGCTCTTTACTTCTATCAGCTTATGAAATGATTCCCATGGATCTGTGATCTAATCCTGCAAGTTGTCAGAGTTGCATAAGAGCTGTTCCTCCTGGTATATGACTGTTTTTTAATTTTTTTTTTAAATGAAATGTCCATCCCTTCCTGGAATAAAACTAAGATTCTTAATGTATTATGTTGATAAATAAATAAATGAGTCATTTTTTTCCTTCCAGGATAGTTTTAAAGCCTTAGTCCTGTATTCCCAACTTAGAAGAGAGCTTAGACATCAGTTTCAAATATTATATTTATGCCTTTACATATTGACTATCAATTTTTTAAGAAAAGACAAATACACATGCACACTTACCCCCATAAATGCACACACCATCTGGTTAAAACCTTGATATATTTTACAGAAAGGTTTTGGTTCTGGAGAGCTAGCATCTTACATTAATTTTTGCTTGTGATTAGAAGTTCTGAGAAAACTCTTTGTGTGTCATGCTCAAGAGATTTCTTTCTGATGAACTGCAGACCATATTTATGTCAGTTTGTTGATCTGATTGAGAAGACTTTAAACTGGAATTACTGAATGTCTTCTTTATCTTAAAATTAAACAACCCAAAACAACTTGGTATATATCTTCCATATCAATTTTGCATAATGGATTTTAGTGACGGATTAAAACCCTCTTGATTATCCCATGTTGGATTTGTTAGATCATAGATTTTACTGAATGTACAAAGATAATTATAGGTTTAAAAATGAAATGACTTTTAAAATAAGTCTTCAAATTAATTTTACAAGATCTTTTCTCATTTTTGCAAACAATTTTTCCTGATGGGTTCAGAATTCAGGTTTGTTTCAAAGGAATGCTAAAAAGGCTCTCTGCCTCAGAATCGATGATTCTTTTTATTAGTCAAACATGTTTGCCATCTATAGTAAAAGATTTATTTTCTTGGGATAAAAGCATACCTTATCTGAACTATTTAATGTTATGTTCTTTTTAATCATGAGGTGAGGATCATGGGAAAAAACAGCAAGATGATATCAGTCTCCTGTTAAACATGTCAAAGGGAATGTCAAAGTGGATCTGAAATACATTACTGCTGTGAATGGAAGAGGGAAATCTAATAAGCTTTGGGAATGTTTTGAAGATTTCTGTAATTAAAAAAGAATATTTCATCTTCTGGAAATATTGATGAAAAAATCTGTCCCAGACAGTGAAGAAAATGAATCTCCAATTTGCATTCAGTATTCATCTTATAAAGAGTGTAAAGGTTTGTTTATTTGGGGTTTGCCATATTAATATTCCCATGGTAAACTGGAAGTGTAATTTGCAATAAGAGAAATTGTTATGGATGAACATTACTGTTTAGGCAGTGTTCAGTTAGAAACTACTGCATAAGTATACTACAGCTGTGATAATCTGGTGGTTGCTTATGGCAGATAATCTAGCTGAATCTCTGTACTTTTAGTACAGGAGCCAATGTGGGTGTTCTAGGCTCAACTGAGTAAAATTAGTTGTTCTAGGTTCAACCAAATAAAATAATGCGTAAATATAGCCTTGCTCACATCTTTCTTTTTCTCCTTCCTCTTTCATTTTTCCCTTTATTTATATCTTCAGTGAATCTGAACTCTTCTTCAGAATGTATGTTAAGAAAAAAATAATGATTTTTTCCGTTGGTAGAAGAAAACAAAAGATTGTAGCTTTGTGTACAAAGGGGAAACACGCTTTTAAATGTGACTCATGAAAGATATCCCCATTAAACTGAAATACTGATAATGTCATCCTTTTATTTATGAGGCTTCAACACTATCAAGTGTCAGAAAAGGCTGATGCAATAGTGATTCTGACATTCTTACATTCAGACTGTTTCTTGTGCTTTGCCTAGAAATCTAATGGTATTGTCTCTGGTGTAAGAGAGTGAAAAACAATCTTGAAAATGCATATCGATGTGGCTCATGGCTCCAGCTTCTCCTTGGATTTGTCAGAAACTTTTCAGGGATCTGTTGAAGAACCCTTAAATTTTCACCTGTGGAAGGAGATCTTAAAGTGAGTATGTGTACATTAGCCTCTTTTTAAAATAAGGTTAACTTACTGCTAAAGAACACTCTAGTTAGGGATATCAGCTAGGATTTACAGCCTAGCTCTGTTAACCAGCTCGTTGGCCAGTTGATCTGAAAGTTAATAAAGCCAGCTAAACTTAGAAGCTGTGAGGTGTCATCAGCAGGTTCCCAGCCAAGTGTTTCAGTAGGTTAAATTGTAGTTAATCAATTAATAATAAATAGGAGAAAATCCAGCAGAAGAATTTCAACAAAAACACAGCTTCAGATAAGTGGACTGTGATATTCTCTTGTGGGTTACAACCCAAAAAGTAACATTAAGTAGTGAATGATGAACAAATTTAAGTTAAGATCTCATAAGCTCCAAATTCATCCCATGGTTGTAACACGAAACAGGAACTCCTCTGATTTAAGTTATGATGCCACAGTGTTGGTTTATGTTAGTGGAGAACCTGATCCTGCATCTCTAAAAGGCTATTGACATGGCTCTTGTGAGGTCCTTGTAGCTGCAGACTGCAGTGTAACTTACACTCAGGAATCTTCAACCAGGGAGTAGTGTGAAACTGCCCCCTTTGCTACAGGAGTGGTGCCATAACATACAGGTTAACACTTTCCAGCTATCAGTATTTACACTTCAGTTTTGGCATAGGTGGAGTTAATGGTTTTGTGTTACATATGAACATAAACCTCACTCTTTTGGTCAGATTATAGGTTCTTGTAGTCCAGTATAGTTTCTTTGAAAGTGGCAAGCTTCAGATTCTGAGAGAAAAAGAGTAGAACAATTTTGCAAAGAGATGCTTGAACAGTAGAGGTTATGATTCTGTGTTTATGACAGGCCTGGAGAAGATAAATAGGAAATTATATTCCATCGTGTCTTCTACTTCAAATAAATTATATGTTAATGTGATGCTATAGAAACCAAAATGTTGCATGTTGCAAAAAACATAAGTGAAAGAACTAAGGAAGGGAAGAAAATCATATCAAATCTTTACCAAAAATCCACCATTTTCTGGCTCAGGAGACTCAGAGTCAAAATGTTCCTTCCTGTCTTGTAATGTCATTAATTAATTAGATGTGTTTATTAATGGACCTTGTAAAATATCTTTGGAAAGCTCATTATTCAGATAGGAGTACCAAAAGACATTTAATAAGGAGTCATAAGGAGTTTTAAAGGACTACCCAGTAAACAATAAAAGCTAGTATTTAAACAAACTAAGCACTGCTTCATAAGTAAGTTCCCTGATTTTGGCTGGGATAGAATTAATTTTTCTTCTAGTACTTGATATCTGGTGTTGTGTTTGGGATTTTGTATGAGAATAATATTTCACTAATGTTTTTAGTTGTTGCTAAGTAATGTTTATACTAAGTAGGGACTCTTCAGCTTCTCATGCCCTGCCAACAAGAAAGCTGGAGGGGCACAAGAAGTTGGCAGGGGACATAACCAGGACAGTTGATCCCAACTAATCAAAGGAATATTCCAGAATATTCCATACCATATGATGTCATGCCCAATATATGAACTTCTGGGAGTTGGCCAGGAGGTGCAGATATCTGCTTAGACATCAGTCAGTGGGTCGTGGGCAATTATATTGTGTAGCACTTCTTTTTCTTGAGGTTTATTTCAATTTCATTTTGTTATCTTCATTATTATTATTATTAGTAGTAGTAGTATTTATTTGTTATTGTTAGAGTTGTGAGATAGGATAGGATAGGGTAGGGTAGGGTAGGATAGGATAGGATAGGATAGGATAGGATAGGATAGGATAGGATCTTTTTATTTCCATCATTAAACTGTTATCTCAACCCACAATTTGCTAGTTTTTTACTTTCCTCCACATCCCACCAGGGCCTGGTGCAGTGAGCAGCTTCATGGTGCACAGTTAAAACACGACAGAATGGTATTGTGGGGTTGGGCTTTGTTGTTGGGTTTGTTTTTTCTTCTTTCTTTCCAAGAACAAACAACAAATCTGTAAGAAGCTGTCAAGTCTAGCTACTATCCAAAACCCTCCCATGCTTTTCAAAGTAGCAGTGTTAGCAGGTTTCACTGTCAGCCATTTAATTTGAGCTCACAAGCTTAAACAGCTTCTTGTCTTCTTTCAGACTTCACAAAGTCAGTCTGTTTGCCACAAGCCAGAAGGCATTCAGGTGCTCTCAGGCTTACAATTCAAGCAGAGACTGAAATGATTAAGGCAGGGGGAGATGGCTGGAGTAGCACCTGAGGCTGATGACTCTGTCTCCAAAGCTGAGACTTAGAAAATGCTAGTGAAGAGTGATTGTTTTCATATTTTAGAGGTCATCTCATGTAAATGCTTGTAAGAAAGGTGGTTTAACCATAACAAAATCATATACAAGGTAGAACTGTGTCCCCGCACTGTTATAAATACCTCCCAGGTGAAAATAACTCTATCTTCATTTTGAGAAAAACTTCCATAAATTTGTAATTAAGAAATGTATCTTTCTTCTCTACTCAATACTTGTTTCTCTAATTTACATTAAAACTAGATGAAAACATTATCACACCTTCATACAGATCTTTATGAAACTCTATTCCTGCTGCAGACCCAGAAATTCACTCATAAATCACCCCAAATTCACTTACCTCATCAATATTTTTTCCTTTTCAGTGCATTTGGATGCTATTCCATTACTTCACCCAGAAGCTGCTAGTTCAACAACTTCCACTTCATGCTTAGCCACTGCTCAGGTTAAAGTATTGAAACACCCCTGAGGAGTTCAGTTGATCAAAGAATTTTAGTATGAAAGCAAGGGAGAGTCCATCTGAATTTCGTAGAAGATTTGATCAGTTGCTTTCAGGTCTGTACAAAGTTTTGTGAGAGAAAGGACTCTGGATCAAACCCTCAGTAAAAGTAGTCACCCTCAATTTTATTTGAGCCATGATTCAACTAAAGGCAATCTGGTGGAGCTAAGGTAGGATTACTGGTAAACTCTGCTGTTCTACTTCACGTTGCTACCTTCTCCAGTTATCATTATCAGGGTATGGCTCAGGGCTCCTTCTTGTACTAGTGGGCTTGTTCCTGGATTTAGACATTTTCACACCATTCCCAAATCCTTTTATGGGGAAAGGCCAGAAGTAATTGCTATCACCTTCTCACATTATAGCACTGATGTCTCTGTCTTGGTTTGTTGCCCTTAGAGATAGCTGATGGGTTTTTTTGGATAGCAATGGAACAGTTTCATAGCAGCCAAGGATCCACTGAGTCTTTATTGCTAATTAAATACCTTACCAATATGACCCAATATCTGGGACCAAGTGATTCTCCAATTTGTATAAATATTAATCACCTTCTGAGTTTCGTTTTGTAATGAGTCCACTCAGCAAAAGAAAAACTATTTGTAGATATGGGCACAGTTCATTGCATCAATCTTCTCAAGTTCCAGAAATAGTGAGATGGTACTAGGTTTGTGTGTCCTGGCCCTACACAACCCTCCAACACTCTCAAGCAGCCAGTATAATCTCAAGCTATGTTGTTTTCACTGTGCTGACAACATCTTTGTTAAGAGTGCAGAGCAGAGGAAAGGGCTTGCTTTCTGGCTCTGAAGGCAAATGACGTATCATATTCATACAGTCAATTTTCTTTCCCTTCAAAACAGAGAAGCTTTATGCATACAGCCTGCTGCAAAACAAACAAACAAACAAACAAAAAGCCTAAAAAAGCCAAAATCAATCTGAGCTTTACTGCTTTACCTAAGAAGAAGCTACTTGGCCTGGGTAAAACCCACTCCAGGAACTGTTCTATTAATTAATCGGTAGTGACAATTTCAGGACGGTGTTTAGTATTGTGTCCTGTCTCTGATTTATCTGTTAAGACATAGCTGGAGATTCTATGGAGAATTTGAAGGAAAACTTTGTAGTATGTGCATTTAGACTCTTTACAGACCAAAATCACTTTCTATATAAATCTCTATATCCTCACCTGAAGCTATGTCTGCCCCCAGACATTGGTGCTCAGGAATGCACCAATCTATTTTCCAACATCAGCAGGTGCAGCAGTTTGCACCTTTGCTAACGGAAATGTTTATTACATTCATAGCCAGGGCATGGAGTAGCTGTTAGATGCCCAGGAGCAGGAATTGTACTTTTCAAGCACAGCAGCTATTTCTGAAAAATAACAACTTAATAAGTGTTGATTCCAGTTTTTCTGGGAGAGTAGGGATTATGAAAGGAAAGTGACTATCACGGAAGTGATGTATTGGGGGGAATGTGGGCTGTATATTCTCTCACAGCACAGGGATTGCATTCACTTTTGTAGAAAGGTCTGTGTCCTATTTAAACCTCTTCTGCCATAATGCAGCTCATATATTGCAAGATGTTGTGGCATATTGATCCTCCATGTTTTAATAAATTACTAGCATGAGCTTTAAGGGCATAAGAATGGCCAAAGATGCAGGCAGATAGCTGAGACCATTTTAAACTGTCCTTCTTGACTAACTTATCCAGAAAGCCCAAACGTCCTTTAAATCTTAACCCTGTGTCAGAGCACATTGGCTATTTTTGCTGCAGAGTAACAGATAAAAGTCTTGTTTTCATCCAGAAAAGGTAAGCCTGGATTCTTCATTTCTCTCCATAATGCAGATGAGTTTTAACTCTCCAGGCATCTCTTTCAACTCTGTCTCTTTTCAGAAGTCAAGGAGTAATTCCCGGAAGGTCATAAACTTTACAGCAGATACTATGTCCTTTAAATGTCAGATATTAGATTGTACATTGAATTACAGTTGGGAAGATTGTGCTATTACCATCTTGTAAAATATTTTGGATTTTGTTGCTGTTCCCTCATCATAAAAGTAATCTTTCAAGTTTCTCATAGAAGGAGATGGAAAAATACTGGAATAAATACCTCCGCAGTTAATTGTAGAGTCGCTCTTCAAGTACTAACCTGATGTATAAGGTAATCCTGGGTTCAGCAAGACACTTGCATTCCTGGTAAACAGTTTAATTGCCCAACTGAGGGCAGTCCTGCTAGAGGATTGGGTTTTTTCATGTTTCTGACCAGCGATTCCAACCAGATCACAGGGATTTCTGCTTGATGACGAAGATGTTAAAAGGAGGAAATTCTGACTTCTGTGATCCATAGTGTAATAAAATAGATTTCACAGGGCAATTTTAGCCAAAATACACTCAACCCTCAAGCATGTTATAAGGAGCCGAGAAAGTGTAGGAAAATTGTGTGTCCTGAGCTCATAGATCTTCTCTGATGTTTTACCAGCTGTTGGTTGTCTTAATCACTTCTTTTCTTAATATATCTTTTCTTTTAAGCTTTTTGGAAGTTCTAGTTTCTACATGACTAGACTGAGCCTGAGACAGATGGGAACACTGTGGGTGCTGAACAAGCAGTCTCTATAGAGAAGCCAGCAGTGTGTGTAAGTCAGAGAAGTAATGTCTGCTGCTGCAATTTTTTAACAATTACAATAATATAGCTGAGAGATTTAGTGACTTAGTAGTACTTAGCAAGATAAAGAGGGCAAAAATGGGCTGGCAAGGCATTTAGTGAAAGAAAGTTTACTTTCTGGGTTGTTTGTAAGAATTTTGCAATTATGTGTAAGAGAAGAAAATCAGTAAGTTAGAGAAAGGGATCCATTTCTCTCTGTGATATCAGAATGGTTCAGTCATAAATGTTTGTAGGAGAAGGTTAGTTTGGCAAAAAAAAGCAAGGGAAACCATATTGAAATGGATGAAAATGACATTTTCTAAATGAACACTTGATCTTATTGGAGTTAAAATTGCTTTTGTTTTGAAAGATATGTTGATATATAAAGAACTGTAGTCATTAAAAAGAATAAAAATCAGATGAAATACCTTGAAGCAATTCAAATGTATTATTTCAGCTCCTGAAAGTTTTGCAGATTTCAGTGTACATGTTTCAAGATTTTCATGTTCACATCAGTTTTAAAATTTTTTTAAAAACTCAGTTAGCCCCAAGTGATTCTAAATGAAGCAAACTGAAAATATTTCTGAATAATTACTTTAGCATTTCTATTAATTACATTGATTTCATATTTTCAGTTCCATGCTGAGACTTGACATGTACTGTGTACAAAAGCCTGATTCCCAGCTGGTATAAGGCAGATTTATTTCACTGGCTTCAGGTAAACAAATGGCTATTTCCATCAGTTTAAGTTGTGCCTTGGAATTACTATATAAATAAAGAACTACCCTATTGAAAAAAATCACTTGTGACTATATTAAACAGATGGGGGAGAAAATAGATGGATTCAGCAAATTAATTGCTGTCCTCAGTGGCAGAGTCCATAAAATGTACTGTAAAAGGTATTGTAAAAAAATACATCAGAGTGGGTGCAATATTGCGTTATAGTAGAATTTAAGTTTATGGAATTAAGTTTCTTTGCCAGCCTTGGATAAAGGTCCAACATAATTCTTATCAAAGCAGACATGAACCAGAGGAATATAGACTTTTGAGAAATTGTGTAGTTGTAGACCAAAGCAGAGAGGAGACTGTTTCAGCAGTTTTGGCTTTGGCTTCTGATCCTCATCTGATAACACACCAGTGACCTGAAGTCTCAGTAATACTGGGAAGCAGCACTCTCAGCACACCATCAGCTCCTGAATCATGACTTCAGTCTAATGGATCGATACAGCTCAGTTAGAAGGCGGCAACTGTGTTACAGCTTCTCACTCCAGCTCATCACTACTCTGGGAAATGCATATATGAAGGAATTGCCAGAGAAGAATCTCTATTCTGAAGAAAATTACTTTTATTTTACATTTGCTTGGTTGTTATTAGAAAGAAGCCAAAGTTTCTGTAGCTGCCTACAGGTTGCTGTTGTAGTATCACCAGAGTAACCATGGGAATATGTAACTGTTAGGCCAAATTCATCCACCAATTTAGATCCGGATAAACTAAATGCATGAAGTGACTCATTCCAGATTTCAATTGGTGAGCTATGCAGCATTTGGCTTCTTGTGTGAGAAATACATTCTCATCTGTAATTGTTACCATCTGTTTGGTATTCAGGGTTTAAAAATGTAATGGAGATGAAGTCATATTTCATATTCTTTTCTCCATTTGAAGGTAAGAATGAAGCTGTAACAGCCTGTAAATGCATCTGCTGGTGATAAGATAGTACAGCTGGAAATGGGATGTTAGATTCTGCACGGTTCAGAAAGCTTCTGTGTAGAATCTGTTGTACTGCAGCGTGTGCTAGTATTTTGTGATCCCATGAGATGATTGATGTATCTTAAATAGGGTGACAAAAGGTGTTTTTGCTGGTATGATGCCAGTAGGAAGTGCAAAATGTCAAAAATGCCCTGCAAATAACTATTCACATTTATGTAAAGTGCTCAGTCAATTGACCTACTTTGCACTTGCAGATTTTCTTTACATTTTCCTTTGTGAATTTGTTATTTTTCACTGTGCACTGAGACAATATTCCAAGGCTAATTAAACCATTTAAAGCTATAGGTTAATATCCAATTCTTATGTAAACACATTTATAAACAGTAATCAGATGTGAATTAGCATTTTATAAATACTGTTTTGTTCACTCACAACTAACAGATGTAGCGCTTGTATGTATTCTGATTGGCCTTAAGGAGTTCACATTAGTCTGTAAATGTTATTTCTTTAAATGGTATTGTATTATTTGCTTTTGCATGTATTCCCAAATGTTTCTACTATTTTAGGATCTCCTGGAGATTATTGGATAAAAGCCTCTTTGGAATACAAAGACCAAACCCAGAGACGCTCCAAACCTTGATTGTGTTGATGGCTCTGGTTGATACAAAGATGGTCTAGGGAGAAAAATTATGCAAGAAGAAGAGTTAACTGATCCTCTGGTAGAGACATAAGGCAAGACAAACAGGTTACCAGACAGTAAGGCGAGATGAGTATGTTACCAGACAGTAATATGCATCTTGAAATTTCAATGACTTATCTGCTCTTGAGAAACTGAACTCTTACTCTGTGTGAAAAGTAAACTAATTCAGAACACTTGATGCATGAAATACAATACCATTTCTATATTTTCCTGCTAGGAAATATACTAGGTAATTTTTTTTTTTTTTCCCCACAAATATCCCATTTTCCTTGGAATGTTATCTGCTTCTTGGTGGACACTTGCAAATACATGGAGAAGAGGGAAATGCATTTTTCTTCGGCAGGCAAAATTATCTTTTTATTCCTTACTTGAATGAGTGGAATGCTGCTTCACAAATTATTCATACTAGATGGAGAAGTTGGAGGGTGACTGTAGATATTCATTCATGGGACATACAGTGGCCTGTTCAGTCATAAAATAATTCTTCCTCTTGCTGGAGTAACTGTAAGTAAATTTTACCTGTTTATCTTGATGTCATTCTTTTCACATCAACTTTGTGGACAACAGAGGCTATGGTCCAGATTTTGTCCCAGTGTGCTAGGTGTTGCATAAATGCTGAATGGGAATGTTTCCTGTTATGAAGAATTTACAGCTTGCATTCACCAAACAGCTATCAGCTGGAGAAAAAGAGAAGACAAAAAAATTTAAGAGGCCTGGCCTGCCATCATGCCTAAAACCTGCAGCAGAACTAAGATTAATGCTCAGATGTTATTCCCAGTGTGATGCTGCTTTAGCTCGTGCCACAGCCACATACATCCATGTATTTTTTTTTTTTCTAAATGGACATAGGTTAATTATTTGCTGCCAGCCTATTTAGCTGCTGAGTATACCTTTCAGCTACAAGTTTTACTCCACGGGTGCTTGTAGCATCCTTTGCCACATATGCTTTCTACATGCTAATCATCTCCTTTTGTTAAGTCACTGCTGGGAGGCTGATGACACATGGTCTGCTCTCAATTCCTGTGCTGTTTCAATTGCATCCCACAAACTTTATGCTACAACAGGTTTTATAAGCCCGTTTCTGCTCTGATGAGTTTTATATTCAATGTTACTTTAATGACTGTAATGCCATAGCTGATGTTTTAGTGTAACCCAGGTACCTTCTCTCTTCTGTTATTTTTGGGGTTTAATTTAATTCACTGATTTCTTGAGAAAAAGCAATCAAGTTTGACTGCTATGATTTGTTTTTCTGTAAACTCACAGAGCTTATAGATCTGCTAACTTCTACATGGCTGGCATTTTAGTTTTATTTTTATTGCTTCTTGAAACTCATTGTGGTGTTTAGAAGGGAAATTAGACTTACAAAGCAGTAATTACCAGGGTCAAGTGCTGGAAGATTGATGCCATGTCTAAATCTCTGGAACCTCTCCATAACATTTTCAAATAGCTGTCAATGGTTCTTTGCAGTTATTAACTAATTCATCTGAATTCTCTGAGTGCACATCATCTGAACAGCTGATGTAGCTGTAATCCAAAATTTGGAAGCTTTCTTTTTTGTTTGATTTTGTTTGCTTTTATTCCAAGTCCATAGTATATTTAATTGTCAAAGATAGACATAAAAGGGCATCTTTCCTCTCTTCCTCCCCACTTTCTCTCCCTATGCACACATATGGATATATCTATTTAATACAGATTTTGATTAAAAAAGGGCTGGAATTGTATTTGAGCCACTGGGCTATCTGGGGCTTGTTTATAGTCCTGCTTCCTAGACAGCTGTGTACAGATAGCTAAGTAAGGCAGTTACAAAAATTGAAGGAGACATGTCAGGCAAAGGGACCATTCTGTTACACTTGGAGTTTTCTCATCCAC
This sequence comes from Ramphastos sulfuratus, assembly GCA_013399055.1. NCBI lineage: Eukaryota > Metazoa > Chordata > Aves > Piciformes > Ramphastidae > Ramphastos > Ramphastos sulfuratus. The sequence continues at coordinate 42,671 of WBNM01012696.1, read as the reverse complement.
TTCATTGCTAACTGCACTTCCCTCAGGGGACAGTCTTGAATTTATGGGCTCAAACATATTTACTGTGGAAAAGAAGGCAAAAGCAAAATGTTACCTGTAACAGTCCTTTGAAAAATATAGACCTAATTAAATATAAGCAAAGAAAATCCAGCTGAGGCTCTGTGAAACAGAGGATTTCTGTGCCAGAGGGTTTGAAGGACACTATCATTATTTTTAGTTTATATTCTGTAGGTTTATGCTCAAGAGTCTTGGATCTAAACTCCATTCTAAAAGGGCTCAAAAATGTATCTCAGCTGCAACTACAGATCTTCACCTTGCTAAGTCCTTGTAACCACAAAATCAAGCAGCTGGTGTGAGTCCAGGTCGTATTGAGCAACTCTTCCTGTTATAAGCCTACATGAGCAAGTTTCAGCCAAAATCTAGCACAGGAATGTGTCCAGAATACGGACTCTGGCTGGCTGAAAAACAGTTAGAAGTTGGCCCAAGATTGCTGACATATTTGTAAATTATTTCTGGGTTGTTAAGGACATGTTGCCCAGCTGTGGTCGTTACAGGTACATTCTAACAATTATTATACCAAATTAAAATTGTCCTGAGGTGGGTGAAAAGATGGAAGGTATCTTTTCATCTTGTATACAACACCAGGATGAGAATCCAAATTCCATTCCAGAGGTGTAATTAAAGGGACCTCCTATAACAGAGTGGCCCATAGAAAGCTTCTTTCTGGTTCAGCAGGTATCTTGAATATCTCAAATCCTGAGACGTTTGCTCTGGATGGGTCTTTTTTGTATCCACGGCAAATATATCTTACAGGTTAAGGATGTTTTGTTTTGTTTTAAAGGAAACAATAACACTGTGAGAATTTTAGCCTGATTTTTTTCTTTTTGCATCCTCCACTGCATAATGTTACCAAATGTTCATCATACATCATAGTGAAATAGGATGAAGCCTTTTGCATTTTGTTCCATTCCATACCACCGTGGAGGGCAGTTTAATTCCATCACCTCTGTAGCTTTCCTTCACATTATCCCTTAACCACGTTTAAAAGAGAATAAGCAGTCTGAGTTCCCTAAACTTCACCCTGTAGGGCCTGTGCCCTAGGTTTCCAAATATCCTGGTAATTTTCTGATGGATCCTCTCTATTTTTTTAACATAATAATCCTACTGTACATTATTAGCAATCTTATTCCATATTTTTGATAAAAAATTCCCTACACTGCACTCTGCTTCTAGGTTATGGTTTTCTAGGTTTTTCTTTAGGTGAGTGGTGAAAAGTGGATAATGTGAGAAAAATGGCATGAAACCATGTGGGAATTTTCTTTAAATTCCAAGATGGATGAGTTTTGAATACTTTAAAAAATAATGGAAACACAACCAAAACCTACCAAAGTACCAACCAAAACACCTACCCTCCCAGACCTTCCCTGTTGTTTTCCATCTCCATCTTGCAGCCAAAATTCCTAAACTGATCTAATAGTATGTCTTTAAATGACTGTGTTTTTTGAGTATAACTTTAGCTTTCCTGTTTTAAGAGCAATCTAAATAAATCTAACACACTGAGGCTGAGTGCAAGGAAAAGTTCTCCAGAAGTAAAATAAAATTACTTCTGGCTGCTCATTTTGTTTGGGTCATCTAAAGTTAGAAGATGTATAAATGGATTTACTTTCTGTTTCTAAATAGAGCAAAGCAGTATGGCTTAAAAGATTCCTTCCTGCATGGACTTATTCAGGGAATATATGATACATATCAACTGATACATATCAAAATATTTTTTCTGTGACTGGTTATCACCTTGCAAAGGTGACATTTCTCTCACCCATACCAATACTTGAAGAAATCTATTTTCATGTTAGCAGCCATGAAAAAGTGCTAAGGTAGATAGATATTCCTTCAGCTGATCATACTCTGAGAGGAGCTTGTGTCAAGGTAACCTCTTGTAACCCCATAACTAAAAGGTCACATGTTAACTACTTTTCCAGTTTGCAGCCATAAAACTATAATTTCCCTCTGGACTTGACTGTGCTCCATGGAAGACAAAGGCAATGTACAAAATTTCCCTTGATCTTTTCCTGTCAGAGAGGAATCAGGCAGCTGAATGGGAGAAAGCAAAACCTCTTGGGCTGGGTTTTCAAGTGCTATTTGTTGATGAGGCCAACAGAGTTATGTACATGTGACAGCTGCTTTTCTGTTCCTGTGGTCTCCCATGAAAGTTAGAGTGAAGGCCCTACCAGAATCTTTGTGTATAGTGGCAGGGATGATGGATGTTGAGTCAAAATCAAGCACAGTCAGGGAAAACAAAATAATAAAAAATCATTGCTGCTGCAGAAAGGAAGCTATGGCAGGACAGAAACCAAGGGTGAGAATAGAGATCCTGCCACAATTAAAAAGGTTCATTCCAAGAGGAAAAAAGAGAGGCCATTGGTTCGCTTTGAACTCAACTTGGCACAAACCATCTCCCTTGTGTTTAAACAGAAGCTCTGGTGAAAAGAGCAAAAGAAAGAATAGACTATTTCCAAGCTAAAAGTTCTGAATTTCTAGGAATTTCAGACATTTTGTCCTTCACTTTTGTTCTAAATTAGAGCAAATCTTTTAATTTTCATGAATAACAAAGGGAAGAAAATTGATTTGAAATTCTAAACAATCTTAATAGTATTGATTTTTAGTTGGAGTATTTCAATCAGATTGACATCTTTTCATGACATGAGATCTAATGCAGTTCTCTATGTTAAAGGTGCTGATATCTGGAATTGGCTGTGTGGTTGCTGCCATAACTGCATTACTTACATTCAAAATCATGCAGGACAACTGCTATTAGTAAAAAGTGAAACGTCTTATTTCCTTCAATAGACCCATATCCTCAAATGTGTGGTTTTTTTACTAAAAGTATCCAACATTTTGATACAAATTACTCAAATATGCCACAAATAGAAGGCATGTTCAAGGAAACAGGGAAAAAGCTGATTATCTGAAAGTTGATAATACTGAAAAACTGACTTTACATTGTCCTTCTAGAGGCAGGAGGTTGAACCACATGATCTCCAGCAATCACTTCCAACATCAACCATTCTCTGATTCTATGACTAGATGCCCAAGAAGTGCTTAAATTTCAATTAAAAGGTACTTATTTAAAACAAACAAGCAAACAAAAAAATGCAACTCCTCCCCACCAAAAACAAGCAAACTCCCAACCAAAAAACCCAAACCAAAACAACAGTGTAACATCTCCTAACCAGGCCAACATTAGAGTAAAGCTGCAGGACTAATGATGCCTTAACACAATCTTGAACCTGCCCTGTAAGTCTCTTACAGTCTCAGTATTTTTAGAAGAAATTAATAATCTATGAAGCATTCATTTTTGGAAATATCTTTCAGTTCCACCCCTATAGCCTTTTCCCTCTCCTCACCTCATCCTTTCTTCCCAGCAGATAGCAACTAGAATTAATTAGAGTAGTAATTTCTTGCAGGCATCAATTAAAATCAGGATAACATGAATTGTGCTTTGCACACTTGCATGGTAGTTGCTGTGACATTTAAGTTGCAGAAAATGGCACTCCAGGAATTAGAACTGAAATAAGCATAAACTAAGTTCAGGTTGTTTGGTTTTGCTTGAGGTTTTTGCTTTGAGGGTTTTCTTTGGCTATTTAAAGTAAAGTAAACATTTCTTTTTAGGAACAATCAATTCCCTTCTTTCTTGCTCTGTACAATCAGCAAACAAAGGCGAAAAATTCTCCGCGGTCTTCCACTACTGCTGACCTCTAGTCTGACTACAGAACTAATTTTGGAGAAAACTCTAAAAAGAAATATTCAGACATTCTGTTGTAGTAAAGGTTGAATTAATTTTTCTGCACTGAGCTGACAAGTAGTTCATTCAAATATTCTGGGGAGCTTTGATAGGAGAACTTTTCTCATAATTGCTAGCAAAATTACGAAGAAATTAAAATAAAAAAAGAATCAGCTAGGTTAGGTAGGTTTTTGCCTTATGTTTCAGGAGTTTGGGAGTTCTTTGCTTAGATTTTTCTGGTTGGGATAAGATACAAAGATTCAGAAAAGTTAAATTCTGTGATTAGGCACTTATGAGGTGTCAGAAATATTTGAAGAGTTAATCTAATTTTAAAATGCACCAAATAATTTTTGGACATAGCCATTTTGGGATGACCATTTCCCAAGATATGCTTGCAGTGGTGTGGTGACTTGACCCTGACTGGATACAAGTGTCTGCTCACTCCCTTCCTTAGCTGCAGAAGGGAAAGAAACTGTTATGAAAGCTTCATAGGCTGAAATAAGGACAGGGAGAGCACACTCACTGGTTGCTGTCATGGGCAAACCACACTTGGTTGAGGAAATTAGTTTAATTCATTACCAATCAAAATCAGAATAGGATAATGAGAAAATAAAACCAAAACACTAAAACACCTTCCCCTCTCACCCTTTCCTTCTTCTCAGGCTTAACTTCCAAATTTTCAACCTTCTTCCCCTCACCAACAGATGGACAGGAAATGAGGATTTTGGTTGTTTCATCACACATCGTCTCTGCTATTCCTTCCTCCTCACATTCTTCCCCTAGTATCACCCACAGGAGACAATCCTTCATAAGCCTCTCCAGCATGGGTCCTTCCTTCATTGTGGCTCCCTTTCATGGGGTGTAGCTTCTTCTGGAACTCAAGTGTGATCCCCTGTGGAGTCACAAGTGCTGTCAGCAAGCTTAGTACAGCATGGTCTCCTCCTTCTACATGTCCACATGTCCTGTCAGAAGCCTGCTCCAGCATGGGCTTCCCATGGGATCACAGCCTCCTTCAGATGAATCCACCTGCTCCAGCATGGAGTTCTTCTCGGACTGCAGGAGGACGGCCATGATCTGCACCGTAGGCTGTAAGGAAATCTTTGCTCTGGCTCCTGCAGCACTTTTTTCTCCCCACCTTATTCACAGACCTTGCTGTCTGTAGAGTAATTTCTCTCACATATTCTCAATCCTCTCTCTCATTGCAGTTGCCATTTCAGTCATTTTTTTTCACCTTCTTAAATGCTATCACAGAGGTGCTTCCACTTTCACTGCTGGGGCTCAGACTTGGCCAGCAGAGGGTCTTTCCTTGAGCCATCTGTCGTTGGCTTAATTGCACACAGCAGAAGCTTTTAACATCTTCTTACAGAAGCCACCCCTGTAGCCCATTGCAACAAAAACCTTGCCATGCAAACCCATTACAGGTGGCCATTCAATGAAAATAAGTTTGAATAAATATGATTTAAGAGAGAAAGACTGAAAAAAAAAAAATAGAAGCCAGTAAATTTTCTTAAAAGTCCTGATGAACTTAATACAACTTCTGTTGAAAATGCTGGTTTTGTTGTATTCAGGAACAACTTCCTAAGAAACAATTCCACTGTGGTCAGCTCAATTGTGCATCTGAAGAAAGAAATTGTCATACTGTTTTCCTGTGCATCCAGATAACTGTGAGATGCAGGAATAAAACAACAACAACAACAACAAAAAAAAACTAAAAAACCCAAACAAAAACAAACAAACAAACAAAAAAGAAGCAGCATATAATTTAATTTAGTTTTCTGGCACCATGTATTTCACCTCTTAAAAAACTTGTGGCTCTCCTCATAATAATCAAATCATAGATCTCAACACATCAAATGAATTGAATTAGATAGGAAATATTGTAAAACATTAAATAAAGTAAGAAATGTTGGAATGCAGGGGTTTGCATTTGTACAGAACCAGTTCCTTAACAAAGGAAGCAAATCAAACAGTTTACAGATTTACAGTAATTAAATTACAATAATTACTGTCCAGTAAAATTAATGAAATTGCCACTAAAGTGTTCTAGAAATGGTGAGAGGGAGAACGTAAATTTAATCCTGATTCCTATTTTAGCTGTTTTAATGGACATTTAAGATATTAAAATCCTTAGGAAAAAGATACTTTAATAAAGTACAAGGAGGAGTTGAAAAGCAAGAACAGTATTCTGATAAACTGTAATTGACTGTGGATTTAATATATTTTCTTCTGGTGCAACTACAGTTTTCAAGCAGTAATTGGAAATAATGCTATTATAAGAGAGGATTCAAAGTCTATTTTGAAAAGCTGGAAGCAAGTATCTTTCTCCCCTACTTTGTAATGCAATCTTTTACCTTACATAATTTCTATCTCATATTCCTACTTTGCGTTTTTGAAAGAGAAGTGATGTTGGTGTACTAGTGTTTTGTATTAGTGATGGTAATTTCTTCCATCTATCAGTAACATTTGACCAATATCAAATCAATTTCATTTTTTTGTTGGAAATTCAGACCTGAACAATGCAGTTGAAACAAAAGAAAATTTCATTTCTAAACATCACTACAGGACAGGATAGTAAGTATATCACCTTTGTCATCTTCTGTGACAAGGCAGAAATGGCAAAGAAACAGAATTTGTGCCTGATTGCAGTTTCTGTCCATGATGTATAAAAAAGAACTGGAATGGAAACAAATAACAGTGAATTTGAAATGGAAAATTAGCAAAGAGCATTTCTGAAAAGCTTATTGGTCTACAATAGTTGATCAAATCAACTAACAACAACACAACTACACAACACAACAAACACAACACAAATGACACAACAACAACAAAAAATCAAACAACAAAAAAGCAAACAAGAACTAAAAAGCAAACAACAAAAAGCCCAACAAACAAGCAAACAAAAAGACCAACAGAACAAAACTATAATTTGAATAACAGGAAAATACTCTTATAAAAATTCTTTGTGGAGTAGATTCAATGTGAAGTTGTCATAAACATTTATTGCTGTATATTATGACCCAGCAGATCAAGGGAGGTTCTCCTCCCCCTCTACTCTGCCCTGGTGAGACCTCATCTTGAATATTGTGGTCAGTTTTGGGCTCCCTAGTTTAAGAGGGACAGGGATCTGCTGGAGAGGGTCCAGCAGAGGGCTACAAGGATGATTAGAGGACTGGAGCACTGCCTGATGAGGAGAGGCTGAGAGACCTGGGGCTTTTTAGTCTAGAGAAGAGAAGACTGAGAGGGGATTTAATACATGTTTATAAATATCTGAGGGCTGGGTGTCAGGAGGTGGGGGGACAGGGGGACACAGCTCTGCTCACTTGTTCCCTGTGATAGGACAAGAAGCAATAGAGGTAAGTTGCAGCACAAGAGGTTCCACCTCAACACAAGGGGGAATTTCTTTACTGTAAGGGTCACAGAACACTGGAACAGGCTCCCCAGAGAGCCTGTGGAGTCTCCTTCTCTGGAGACTTTCAAGGCCCATCTGGATGTGTTCCTCTGTGATCTGAGCTAGATTCTGTGGTCCTGCTTTGGCAGGAGGGTTGGACTCAATGATCTCTGTGGGTCTCTTCCAACCCCTGACATCCTGTGCTGGGCAACATGAAACAACAAAAAAATAGAGGTAAATCATCCCATTAGGCAATGACTTTATCCAGTGTGATAGTAATCAACATCACCAGATGAATCCCTCTGAATTACCCAATGATCAAAATGCATTAATATAATTATATATTGTCTGTACAAAGAGATTTGTAAGTATTTGAATGTTAAATGTTAACACTCAGTCACAGCTCTTGATGGACTATAATGAATATAAATATGCTAATATACCAGATGTCTCCATCAACCCTGAACAGTGACGCTCCCTGTATCAAGAGTGCAAAAATTCATGGGTTTATCAGCAACCTCTTCTTGCTCTGAGTCATGTGCCCTACCAGGAAATCACTATCTCACACTCTCCAGCTGGATTCTTCATGAAAAAAGATTAAAATCATCACTTCCACAGCAGTGTCCCAAATGCCATATGCATCGTCACAGTTTGCTGAATGTTACAGAACATTTGCTATCCCAGTAGAAGCCATGATATCAAAATTGGTGAACAGGGCACTTTGGGCCAACTTTGTCCAATCCAATGCTGTTCCACTCCCACAAGGGAAATGCAGGCTGTGATATACATTCTCCTGCTTAGTAGGAAGCCATTGAATGCTGTGAGCATAAGTCTGAAGGTCTGGGATTATACTGTGCTTTTTGTCATGGCACACCCTAAACCAGATCTCTTACCCTTCCTCCCCACAATTCCTGTGCTAATTGGAAACTCAGGTTCATTTAGCAAGCTTTCCCTAAAAGCTCAAATACATTCTGCTGAAGAAAAAGGATTCTCCACTTAGGCTTCACCCTTCCCTGAACCTGCTACCCACCAGGCTATCTCTTTACTCTTTCTTTATGTTATTCCCTTTACTCCTGCTTTCATTTACTGATATAATCACTTTGTTATTTATGTTTGTTTCTCATCATGGCAGCATCCCAGAAGAAATTTGCAAGTTTGCATTTGTTGCAATTTATCCTATTTGTGTTTGAAGCTATAAGAGATATTCTATCTAGCTCTTTCTGCGCCAGTCTCCAAATAAGACTCCTCTCTTCTGCAGCAAGATTAGCCCTCACATCAGCACCAGAAGATAAATTCCATAAGTGCCATCGAAACTCCTATCAGCATCCAAGGTCTAGTGCCTAGCTAACTGAGAGAATCCTCTCTTGAACAGGTCAATCACCTTGTGATCGTGGTGATTACACTAAGAACTGAGAAGTGTCTCCACAAAGATAAGATCATCCTGAATGACTCACCTGGTGTGTCATCTCTGCCCACAGAGACAGCAACTCCCCAGGGAGTGTGGTGGACAGTGGATGGCAAAGAGGGGAGGAGGCTGCTCAGCACCAACCCCTGCAGACACAGGGAAGACCCCCTTGAATGTGACAAGGATATGAGGCAGCAGGAGCTACAAGGCATGAATCAGGAACATAATAAAATCCCTGGGCTATGCCAGCTTACTTGGGGGGAACATCACTGGGGACATCTCAGGCTGGAGGCAGCAGACTGGGACATGTCTCCCCCTGACTCCCAAAGAAGGACCGTGGAGTAGTAACTATCTCTCCTGCTCTCTCTTTCTCCATTCTCTCTCTCCCTCTCTCCCTTTTCTTTCTTTCTCTGTTTTGTTTGTTCCATTCTCTCTCTCTTTGATAGTCTCCTTTTGATAGATGACTTCATTTGTGTCTTAAATTCACTCACATGAATGTTCAAAAAGAACATCTACTTCCCAGCTTCCAGACCAAGACAGTAACCCCAACATAGCTGTCTTTCATGCTCTTTTTTTCCTATTCTACCTGGTCCAGAACTACTGGTAGCCCTTGCTGTCTCTCTGCTTCTCAAATCATCTTGTATTCCTGGTAGGCCAGGGTGTTGTTTCTACCTGGAAAGTCTTTTATAATTTTTCATTGATCTCCAAAAGACTCTCCACAAACTACCCAAAATGGAGAAGTAAGAATCTATCTGTAGGTTACCATTGATGTTAACAGCTCACCCTCAGCTTTGTATGGGGAGAGGAAAAATAGTCAATATTGCACCTGGACAGAGTCCATGACAGGATGCTGTGCTGACTGCCTCTGCCAGCCATTAGTTGTGCATCTCAAATTACCATCAATATCCAGTGTATGCCTATGTTTCCCTGTTTTCCAAGAGTTAACAATCCCAGTTTAGCACAGAACACGAGCAAACATCAGCAATGTGAGTGACCACAGGGATCCTGGGCTGGAGTGTAGGTTCAGTCTTGTGCATCACAATGCTGAAGACAGCCTTTGGGATACAATTTAGACCTGTCATAAATCAGATGTCTTTAATGGGAATAGAGTCTGGGCCACCTGTGATGGATTCCTGCCCAGCTCTAACAGGTGATGTCCCTACTGATAGATAAGAGCCAGCAGGGATGGGCTCAGTGTGACAATGTTGATGGAGATTGACTTGGATGAGTAATAAGAAGGGCAAGGCAAGACATAAATCTGAACTCTGAAGTGCATTGTGTTTGAATGAACAAAATGACACATTTGAGAAGGGATCCAAGGAATGGTGTCTCCAACAGAGAGCTGTTGTACAGGAGGAACAGACCAGCACACCTCTGGCTCTGGTGGGTATTTGGGTGACTTGTGCTGGCCTGAAAACCTGCAGCTAGCAGGCTCAGCTATATTCCTCCTGGTGCTGTTTCCCTTGGTCTGCTGATTTGGGCTGCAGGGCTTCCATTTACAGGATTTTTTAATTTATTTTCTTCCTCCTAGCCACAGGGGAGCGTATCAGATAAAAGAAGTTGGTGGTGTGACAAAGATTGATTAACACTGAGATGAAATTGGATTTTTATTTCTGCCTCCATAAACACCTGAGTGACAGTCAGCTGTGTGCGACTGTGGTCATATCAATAACAATTTATGTGAGATGGGCCTGAACTAAAACATTTTGTATTTAAACATCCAAAACTTTGGAGACCTGAATCTTAGCAATATTAGGTAAAGGAATCAAGTGCTGTACTATTTCAGCATCAGGGAACAACTATAATAAACATGCAATGTTTCAGAGTGAGATGACAAAAGCTGTACAAGAAGATTCGGGGATATTCCAAGGGAAAATTCCCTGTAAATTAAGGTCAATATGTGAAAAATTGACAGATATTTAAGAAGGTGGTAGAAGACATTTTTTTCCAATCTGATTGCTCCTTTCCTCATGGACCATAGTGGTGGATTAATAACGAAGGATTAAGAGGTATATGACGGCATTAAAACTGTTTTTAAAACAGGAACAGAAAAACACCTTTCTAGGGGTTTGGGGAGATCTCTATGTTTCACAATCAAGGATCAAATGTTTGAAGGGAACATTTTTTTAAATTATTATTATTAATATTTTTATTATTACAGAACAATAAACCGAGCCCTCGCTGGGCTCCAAATCTTGGTTTTCAGTCAAAGGCTTAGGCAATAAATAGGCTGCAGGTCTTGTAATTTGGGCTAAATAGGGTCTCTAGAGGGTAACAGTGTCTGCAACCTTTCATTACTATGGGGTATATGTAGGGATGAAACAAGAGATAAGGGACCATTTGGAGGAGTGCCTGATGTTTAGTGGGTTATCTGGAGACCTATGTAAGCCTTTTAGGCTGGATGATATATCTTTCCACTTCTGCCAGCAAAGCCTCTTTTTTCATGATACTCTGCATTGCTCACAGATCTGATGGAGAAGCAAGGGCTTATTTGCAAGTTAGATTTGATGATCTTAACAGTTGGACTCATTGAACTTAGGGATCTTTTCCAGCTGAAATGATTCTGTAATTGTGTGATACCACGAAACTACCACCTCAGATCAGGCTAAAGGAAAATTTCTCAAGTCCATAACAAGTCCCAGATGAAAATCAGAGATGTTCAGATCTATTCCTCATTCCCATTGGTTTTCAGCCCTCTTTGTATACATAAGACCTTCTAGAATAGTTACAATCCTGTATAAGTAGATTTTCTGCAATCAGTATTGTAGCCAGATGAACAGTGCATCACTAAGCACATTGGAAAAACAAAATAATCCAAGGAAAGTCTGAAATCTTTCCCTTTCGAAAAAATTCTACACGCTTTAAAATCACAAAGTTTTCATTTCAACTACTGCTCTGTTGTTTTGCACAAGTAGAAATGGAAGATTTCTTATTTTCTTTGTCATTCTGAGTGTCCAAAGAACTTGCTTGGACAAAATATGTTAGGCTACCTGTAAGCAATTTACGAGAAAAAAAGATAGTGCAGGAGGATCTATAGTCACATACCATATTAAGTGTAATATTCCTGCTGCATATCGTTTAGCAGCAGCACTACAGAGTTAATTTAAATAACAAAAGTGCATATTCCTTGTGCACTGATAAGGGGTGAAATGATTCACAGTCCTTCATGAGTCCACTATGAGTCTTTTCATTTTTAATGGACTCAGTATGTTTATTTCCTGCGGCATAATAAAGCTGTAGCAACAGGAGTAGCCTGCTGGCATTTACACACCTGATTACAAAAACTGAGTTTATTTTATAATTCTATCTTCAAAAGTCACCAAAAGGCTGTGGTAGAGACTGTTTGCTGCCTTACATTAATAGGTGTATAATAGAGCAGCTGAACTTAAAGTTTTGTGTCTCTTAAGTTCTTCTATTGACTGCAATTTCTGCATATTCTGGTTTTGCTTTTCTAATTACACTGTTTTAACATATTAGTATGTGGTAGACACATATGGACAAATGTTACTTAGGAATTTCTTAAATGTAGATTTCATTCTATAAAGGATGGATTCTCTCCCTTGTATTATCCTAGGTACATATCTGTGCCTGACAGTCAACTGGAAAGTGATTAGAGGGAAACTGTGGAGAAAATGCATGTGAAGTGATGTGTTTTCCCTGAGCTTAATCTCTGCTCAGGAGAACTTTAACACCATTAATAGTAGAAGTTTAATATAAATACAAAATATTTGGGCAGAAAAGTTCTTCTAGAAGGAATGCTACTGTCTTCTCAGTGTTATGGCAGGTATTATGGGTGCCAGATGGGATTTTTCAAAATTAATATAGAGTTTATTAATTTTGATATTCAGGAGTCTCACTGCCAGCCACAATTTTAATAATAATAGGTTTTTAGCAATGGTCATGAAAACATTACACAGATGAGAACAGAGGATCTGGAACATTTAAGAAATAACTAACAATAATGCAACATTCAACTTCATTGAACTGGATAGAAGTTCTTGTGGTCGATTATACCACTTGCCCCCTAGAGGGACTTGAGAAACTGCTTAAAGCAGAAAGGACTTGGATTCAATTACAGAGTTTTACAGAGTTTTGCAAAGAGGCTTTTGAGTATTTACTCACAAAAGTTACCTCCGGATTCCTGGGACTGACTACAGTTTCTAGCCAGTATCCAAATACTTGCAGGGAGTTCTGTTGAAGTCTTCTTAGCTGTTCAGGCTTGTAGATCTTCCCAGGCAGTAACAGGGTGTTGGGAGAGAGGCAGATGAGCTCTGACCTGATCCTGGTTCCTCTTGGACGATCTGTGTCCTTTCCAGGGCTCCCAGTCTCAGCAGAAGACTTGCAGGTGTGCAGTCTTGGCACAGAGGTTTGCAGAGGTGCAGCAGGACATCTTGCAGATGTGCAGTCGGACACAGTGTCATGCTGGATAAGCAAGTGGGGGGCACTTAATGTCAATCCTCTGATAAACTGAGGCAAGGCAGTTTCCAGGTAGGCAAACCCAAAGTGTTAGGGCTTGTTATTATGTAGCAGAGCTAACATAGTTTAGCAGAGCATGGCAGGATATAACGGCAGTGAGCAATGAGGCAGATGCAATTGCAGAAGCACAATAAGGCAGAGCACATTGAGGCAGAGCATGTTGTGTTTACCTGCTCATCTCTTTTTATCAATCCAGACCGAGATTAATGGTTCTTTGGCCACAGAGCAGCCAATCAGAATGGCAGTTAGCCAAACTTAACCATAATAGGTAGGCAGGTCTTGCTTTTACCTTTTCAGGGCAGAACACAAACAAGTATACAAACATGTGGGATACTCTGTTTACAAGTTAGAAGGAGTCATGGAGGAGATTCAAAGGCACCAGGGCCTTTGCTTTCCTTTCCCACCCTTGCTTCCTGCAATAACGGGAGGAGGGAGAGCAGAAAACATGGCTGGGCAAGCCAGGACATGTTTAGGCCTATTTTTGCCTTCTATGACACTCAGATTCCAGTAAATATAAACAATAAAGATCCTGTTTAATCTTATATGATGGATTCCAGCAGGCATACACGGAGCCTGGTAAAGCAATGAAATTGCCTATCAATATGTTTGGATTCAGAATGTTTTTTAGTACCACTCATTTATGTTATCATTGATGTCTTGGTAAAACAGCAGACTCAGAACAAAGGTACTATTTATATAAAACTCAGGCAGAAAATAGCTATGTTCAGTTTAATACATCTTTCACAAAACACATGTTTTTAAAAAGTAACATTATTTTGAATACTGAGAGCCAGAACTGGTCTTTCAGTAAACTTCTTGGGTGTCAGCAGAGTTTAGGGAATTGTTAAGCAGTTCTAGTTAAGTGAATTCATAAAAAGTCATAGAAAATGAAAGCATACAAAAAAAACCCCAAAACCCAAAAAAGTAACAAATCATTTTGAGTTTTGTTTGGAATGCAATTTGCTATTTTTTAAAAGTTACACACTTGTATTTTGATTTGTTTGGGTTTCTTTTGGTTTTGCTGTTGTCATTGCTGGTTTTTTTTTTTAAATACATCTCAATATCCAAAGTGGGATTAAAGTGAAATAAAAGCCAGTGCAATAAACTAAATAAAAATGTTTCTCCTTTATAAAGATTAATATTTTTCATCTGGGGAGGTAAGATTTAACTTTCTTATTATTATTATGCAAAAATACATTAAATATTGTCTTGTTTGTAATTTTTGGGAGATTTCCTAGCAAAGAACAGAGAAATGAAAGAAGATGAAATAGAGAGAAAAAGGATTGGGATTTAAGCATTGAAGAGCAATTTAATTTTCTGGCCATCATGCAGGTGGATGTCTAATGTTGAATTCTTTGGCTTTAAGTTAAATGAACCAAATTATTTAATCTAAAAGAGCTCCTCCTCCATTCTTCCTATTCTTTTTCTGCTGCTATTTTCCATGAAATTTCCTTACCCAAAATTATACCCAAAGATATTGTAGGTAAGGCTGGAGAAATCTGATTGATGGTGAAATTTCCCATAATATAATTTCTTATTCACAGCTGAAATCCAACTGTGTGCAAAAGACCTACAGAAGTTTTATCTGTCACTTTTTTTGAGGACTCATGTGGGACTAGTATGATGAATAGATCATGTTCTGGCCTGCTGCACAGGGGTGAGTTTTATCCTTTCTGACTGGCCAAAATGATATGAACCTTAAATAAAGCACATATTGACATTGTAAGACACTATTAAGGTCTAGAGTGTACCATGGTGATGAACCATGACCAGAGTACTCCTAGGATAGTAATAATTCATTACCAAAATAGCTTCCTTCTAATGACTATGAATGTGTCAAAGAGCTTGGACTCCTAACCCCAAGGCTTGTTATCTAGCACTTAATACATCTCACTTGCTTTTTCCATTTACCTGTTGTATCAAGGGTCATGAATCACAGCTGACAACAAAATGTGGATAGGTATCTTTTAAGGATCTCTCTCCATTCTTCCCTGGATGAAGTTGCTTTAAACAATCCTGGGTATGCACTTCCAACAGTTGGCAGGTACATATGGAGAGTGCTGAGAAATACTTTCCTATTTACATGAGCTATGAAGCCAGTTATCCTTTAACTGTTTACTGTCAGGTTTTTGTTTGAGATTTTTGTTTGTTTGCTTGGTTGGGTTGGTTTGTTTACTTGCTTGTTGGGGTTTTTTTGTTTGTCAGTTTGGGTTTTTTGTTTGTTTGGTTTGGTTTATTTTGGTTTGGCTTTTTGTTTGGTTTTTTTTGTTGCTGTTTTGATTTTATTGGTTTTTTGTTTTGTTTTGTTTTAATAGGAAATAAATGAATTTTTTCAGGTCAGCATCCTGGCTACCAGAGAATACACATTAGTGCAGGTGTATTTAAGGTCCATTGATCTTGAAGTTTTCCAATCTCTGCCAGAAAGCAGCATGATAGGAAATGTAAGGTTCAGCCTCCCTCAGGTACCACCACTGGGTGTTCTGTGGCTCTGAGTGAGATGGGAATTAGTGCCATTTAACAAAGGAGAAAGTGGATGTCTCCTACATCGGGTCAGTGCTCTAACCAGTACATGACAAGAGGAAAGCACTTCACAGAGCACTCAAGCAGTTCTTCAAAATGGAAAGTGACAGCTAGCACCCTATGAATATCTCAGGGTTTTCAGAGTATATTTGATATACTCTGAAAATACTTTAGAAGCACTCTGAGCTTTCCTGGGACATACGCCTTGAGAGAGTTAGAATCACCTTCAGCAGCTTCAGTCCTGGTCTTGTAACAACTCCTTACTGCAAATAAACTTTCTAACCTCATTACAGTCATTGCAGAAATGATCTGCAGATAAATCATTTTCTATATAGCCAATGTAAACTTCCCTGAAAAAATACCACCATTTGTCTTTGAGATAGACAAGCTTGTAACTATCAAAATGTTCACTTGAATTTCTCAGAATGGAATAATCTTCATGCAGAGAATTAGATGGTCTATTAAAACTCATGTGTGAAAATAGATTTCCATCAGTATATAGCAATCATAAGGCCCAGTGGCCACTGACTTTTGCCTATTTTCTTGGAATAAATTGAGTTCGCTAAATGTTTTCAGTGTTTTCTGAACTTTATTTCATGTAGCATGAGATTTTTTTTCTTAATTAATAAGAAAAAGAAAAATAATTATTTCAGATTTACAGAAAGCTTTTGACAAGCTTTGTGAAATGACATTTTAAAACAGATAAGAAGATGAAATACCAGAGTAAAGCAAAGAATTGGATAAAGGAGTAATCATCATCATAGCAGATGAGTAAGAAAAAGGTGAAGGTGGAAGAAAGATAGTAGAAGAAGAAAGAAAAATACAGTACCTGACAAAGAACAGTTATTTTTTCCAAAACTATTCCTCATCTTTTCTTCACAATTGCAGTGTCAAATGTAGACTAGATAAGTTTGAAAAAAAAAAAAAAAAAAAAAAGTCTGGAGAACCAGCTGTCAAACAATTGGCAACTTCTTTTCAATAAACCGGTACCTGAAAAATGCTATAAGCAGATAAAATGCTCAAATTATTTTATTTCCTCTCAGAAGGTTCGATAATGTGAATATTCTAACCTTCAAGCTTAAAGTACATCTCAGCATAAAGGTGAACTGTTGGAAGCTGAAGGATAACATCTCCACTGACACTACCCCACCTTGTGTCAGAAATCATGTTCTGATGTCAGCATTTCACCTACCAGACTGCAACAGATTTAAATTCTCATCCTTGGAGTTTAAAAAGAAAAGTAGAACAGCATCCACAGGAGAATTCAGATTTATGCACAAGATTATCTTGGTCTGCCTTATAACCAGATGGTTAGAACCATCTCTGTCTGTAGACAAAAAGGCTCCTTCTCCACACCTTAGATTGACGGTTGGAGAGTCAGGAGGCTGTCAACTCTCCCAGCAGTTTTGCATAGCTAATGCTTCATTGGTTTGACTCCTCAAACTATGTGAGCACCAGAATGTTTTATCTGAGGTTCAGTGAGAGTATTGTCAAGCACAGTTTTCTCCTCATCTTAGGCTTTCATTTTGAGGAGAAACAATTAAACATTTATATACTTGTTTAAATGCTAATCAGCTTTTGTTTTGCTGCCAGACCAAAATATTAATTATTCTTACAGCCTTAGTCAAGGACAAAGAATCTGTTGATGAGCTTCAGAGGGACTTCATCTTACATAAATGGGTTGTTTAATGGCAAAAGGAATTCTGTGATGAAAAAAAAAAATAATAAAGCACAAGGAACTCTTAAATCACTTGTCAAACCGTGCAGCCTTCAAGAATAACAACTGCAGATGAAGAAAGGGACATCACTGAAGACCTCTAAAGTAAAAAAAACCAAGCATAATATTAGAATACACAAAGAATGAGACTGATATATTCCAAATCACATTATAATACCTGTCTGTATTCCATGTAATTCCTAATCCTGTATGGTGGATGCTCCCTCCCTGGAGGTGTTCAAGGCCAGGTTGGACGAGGCCTTGAGTAACCTGTGTTAGTGGGAGGTGGGAACTAGATGATCCTTGAGGTCTCCTTCCAACCTTACCATTCTATGATTCTATGATTCTATCTCATGCAATATGGCATTCATAGAATATTCCTTTGGAATAACAATTCAAAATTAGAAGGGGTTAAAAAAAATCAACAGGGTTAATAAAAGGCATAGAAAATTCCCTCACTGAAAACCAAGAAAAACATGATGAGAGGGGGAAAAATACAAATAAGAGTCAATGGATTAAAATGAACAATCAAAATCAATCTGGGTTATGAACATCTGTTTTCCCTGACCCATGTCACAAAAAATAAAGGATGTTACATAAGCCTACAATGCACATTTACTTTTATTTTTTTTTTTAACTAGCTAAATGAAATGCACTTCTTTTTCATTTAACAGTCAATAATAGTTGGAGATTTTTCCACAGCAAAACTGTTTAAGATATTAATTTTAACAATATTCTCGAAGATATGTGGACATTCAAATGGCTGCTCAGACTGCTTGGATACTATCATCTACAATATCTTAGTATTTGGAAGACACAAATGTATGATAAAGTCTATTTAAAGGGACACATTTGTTCATAATTGCCTGCTGCAAGTTTCCAAGATTTTCTTATATGCGAGTTCTAATACTGGCTCTAAGGCTGCAATAAAACACTCCTAGACCTCATTTTCCTGGTCTTGTTCAGATAGACTTTTTTCTCATATTAATTTCTGAACTGTAGTGACCTCTACATCTCTGAGAGTATAATCTAATTACACCTGTTGCAGAATGTTTTAGTGATGTTTTGTGAAAGTAATTGACTACATTCTCAACTATTCCATATTCAGTCTTTAAGAAAAATAGCTATGGCTCATTCTATGCCTTTTCTTCCCTTTTCTGAAAATCTGAGAGAACTATTATTTCCACTGATACAGATCTAACTGTTGGGCATATTGTGAATGAGCAGAAGAAGACAGCCGCCACCTATTAAGTGAATAGCTAATTTTCATAAACACTTCGGTACACATAATATGCATTAGACCATGCATAAATTGCACCTTTAACCATCCAGAAGAGAAGAACTTTAATAACAAAACAGTGAGCAGAACTGAAATATAAATAGTGATACAGATTGTGAACATTTGGAAACATTTAATAACCAGTGAACTGTGTTTTCCTCCCATCTTCAGAAATATAATCGTATTATAGCATCACCTTGCTCAATCTCTAACATAAAGTTAATTACCTTTGGATAGACCCCACTTAATTGCTCATAAAATTGATCTTTCTAGATTTTATAGTAACTTGTATGTCACCAAAAGTACTTAGAATAAATAAGGTTTTTCTTCCATCTCTCTTATATGCGATATAATCACAAAATTAAAACTAAGTGGGTGCTTCAATGCATTTTGGCACAAACTATAGTTATCTCAAAAATACACCAAAACAGTGTACATATAAAAACTCTTGAATATTTTTCTTATAGAAGGGATATATGACAAGATAGCTATTTAATAATCTGTCATTGTTGAATCATTAAGATATCTGTTCATACAGGACAGTGTTCTGAAATAAATGATGTTAAGGATCTTGGTAGGGCTTTATGGATTAAATGGTATATAGAAATAGATATTCTTAGCAATTTCACAAAATCATTCACAGGGGAGAATAAAATGAATCAGATTAGACCAGACTAGACTAGACTAGACTAGAATAGAATTGTTCAGTTGGAAGTTACTCACAGCGATCATCTCATCCAACTGCCTGATCACTTCAGGGCTGACCAAGCTAAAGCATGTTTTAAAGCGCATTGCCCCAAATGCCTCTCAAACCCTGACAGACTTGTGGCATTGACCACCTCTATAAGAAGCCTGTTCCAGTGTTTCATCACCTTCTCTGTAAATAAATGCTTCCTAATGTTCAGTCTAAACCTCCTCTGATGGACCTTTGAACCACTTCCACGTATCCTACACCTGGATACCAGGGAGAAGAACTTACCACCTTCCTCTCCGCTTTCTCTCCTCAGGAAATTGTATAGAGCAATGAGGTCACCCCTCAGTCTCCTTTTCTCCAATCTAGAAAAAAACAGTCTTTAGCTGCTACAAAAAAACAGTGTTTAGCTGCTCCTCAGAGGACATACCTTACAGTCATTCCACCAGTTATATTGAATAATATATTCTCCAGAATAGCTTGTTACACAAAGACATGTTCATGTTGAGCACATTCTTTTAAAAGTGTGTATAGAATTGTTCTGGATAAATATTCTGTCCTTAAAAATTTGGAAAAAACTAAAACCTCTCAGAAATTTCCTCTGAGATAAACTCTTTTGCTTAATCCCAGTGTAAAATACTACTCTTATTTTAGCTTTCTAAAACTAAATTTTTTTTA
The DNA here is from genome assembly GCA_013399055.1 of Ramphastos sulfuratus. Taxonomy (NCBI): domain Eukaryota; kingdom Metazoa; phylum Chordata; class Aves; order Piciformes; family Ramphastidae; genus Ramphastos; species Ramphastos sulfuratus. Next base: position 22,736 of record WBNM01012696.1, on the reverse strand, counting down.
ATAAGTCAGAATCATTTTATATTATTTTATTTATGCCAAATAACTTGTTTAGAGTTGTCCTGGTTTGAGCTAGAACAGGACTAGGTCTGTTCAGTGTTTTTACTTTTCAGCTCAACCTCTTCTAAGTAGCTGCACATTTGGAAGGGTATGCATTCACAGACAGTGCCTCCTTCTAAACATTTTGTATTTATAGTTAGGATTGATGTGCTGCTAAATCTTGGGGGTGAGGCATAAAAGTCTGCACCTGTGAGAAGGAGCAGACAGGACAGGTGACGTTAAACTGACCAACAAGGGATTCCATTCCATCTATGTCATATTTGGTATAAAGCTGATGGATCATGTGTTTCACACCCTCTTCTTCAGTGGTCAGAATTTGAGGAGGACTCTGTCCTTTCTACCTTTGATCCCAAACTGTGTGTTCTTGAATCCAGTGGCTGAATCTGTTTCCCATCTACTTCTAAGTCAAATTTGGAACTTCCTTGGTGTCTGCTGACAGCATCAGTGACAGCGACTATCCGCCTTCAGGGCACTGTGTTCAATATTGGTTTGTATATATTTGTAGGTATTTCACTTCATTATTATTATCTTTTTTTCATTAAATGTATTCTAGTTTTCTTTTCCAATCCAAATAAAATTCCAAATAAATTTACAGTGCTCTGTAAAAGCAGTATTTGCAGTAGTAACCTTTGGCTACCCATGCTTTTGCAATGTTTGGAGCACGGTCAGAGAGAAATAGAAACAAAGCAAAGAACAAACCAGGTCTGCTCCTGATCATGTTCTTAATTTCTAAAGGATGCCAGAGAACATTTCAGATAATCTATAACTAGTTAAGTTTGCTCTGGATCAGGTTATAAATAAATTCTTCTGCTTCATCCTGCTGTATTGGTTTTTTGAAAACTCAGTTCCAAGCAGACTGTCTCACGTAATCATTTACTGGGATAGTCATGTTGTCTCGAATTCAGAGCAATTGCAGGCAAAACTAGATCTAGTTTTTATAAGATGTATAGGTAATAACCCTTCATAGTCTTTTAACTCATGTATGACCACATCCTACTCTGCTCACCTTCACAGACACAGCAGAACACTTCTCACACCCACACTTCTTTGGTTTTCAATGGCCAGGTTTCTCTTTTTGGTGGCTCTGATATTGCCAGTCAAGAAATAAGATAGGAGTTGCTGAGTGATCTATGTGTGTCAAGAGACCAGATGAGCTTTTTCTGAGGAACAGCACTGAAATAATTCCTGGCAAATCAGCACTGTGGTTCTGCACAGCCTTCAGTCTTTATGATCCCCAGAAGCTAGTGCACATAATCATTGTCAAAGTATCACACAGTATCACAGTATCACAGTATAGCAAGGTTGGAAGAGACCTCAAAGATCATCAAGTCCAACCCACTACCACAGACCTCAAGACTAGACCATGGCACCAAGTGCCACGTCCAAACGTGCCTTGAACACCTCCAGGGACGGTGATTCCACCACCTCCCTGGGCAGCCCATTCCAGTGGGGAATGACTCTCTCAGTGAAGAACTTTCTCCTCACCTCCAGCCTAAACCTCCCCGGGCACAGCTTGAGACTGTGTCCTCTTGTTCTGGTGCTGGTTGCCTGAGAGAAGAAAGCAACCTCCTGCTGGCCACAACCACCCTTAAGGTAGTTGTAGACAGCAATAAGGTCTCCTCTGAGCCTCCTCTTCTCCAGGCTAAACAATCCCAGCTCCCTCAGCCTCTCCTCATAGGGCTTGTGCTCGAGGCCTCTCACCAGCCTCGTTGCCCTTCTCTGGACACGCTCAAGCACCTCAATGTCCTTCTTAAATTGAGTCAGCTCAGGAACGTTTTTGTCTCCCTCCAACAAGTGGCTACATTTTGGATCAGATGCTAAGCACTACACACAGTTAAAAGGAATGCAGAAGTATTCTTTTTATTTACATACAGGGTGTAAGAGCTCTGCCAATGTGCTCCGTTCATCTCATCTCTGGACCTCTCCTTTCAGTTCTCCAGCCTGAGAGTGTCTACTGTCAGTTTGCAGGCACAGAACTCCAAGGTAACCCAAAAATAATTACATGCATGTCAAAGATCCAGTCTGGAGAAGGATCAGTTGTCCTAGGATGGCTCAGTCTGACCTGTAAGGGACAGAGGCAAGAGATTTTCCTATTCCCTCCTATCCGTCTGCTCAGACACAGGCATTCACACGCAAACTTGCTTCTGTCATGCCCTATCCACTCCTCAGTGACAAGATATCTCTGCCCAGACCTTGTCATATTTCCCTGGAAACCAAACTGACTCTTGTCTGACTCAGTTTATTTGAAGTCTTCCCAAGGAACAAGATTGGCACTTTGTTAAGTGCTTGGGACATCTATGGAAAAACATATCATTGCACTAACATAGGTGTCAGGATGAATCATCTCCTACAGAAGGCTTTACACAACCCACACCACTGCTCGGGTGATGAGCTGTGATCCTTCTCCTCCGCTCAGACTTAGCACCTCAGCACATGCTTGCAGTAATAGCAGGGGTGGAAAGCAGAGGAAACAGCTCTAAGAATATTGATTAGCTGTGATGCAGCTGGCCCTGGCAACCATCCCACAGAGGTCCCACTTCATCTTTGCTTTTCTTCTTAGGGAGGCAACTGAGCCATTCTTATGATCAGTCTTTCAACTTGTCCTTAGACTCCTTGTTCTTTGCTCTACCATGCTGGAGAGGAGGAGAAGCTCCTGCCTGTGCCTCACTGATCCTGACATCCAAATAAAAAGCTTTCATAGAAGAGCAAGGAGTAAGTCTTGAGAATCTAAGTTAGGTCCCTTCTGTGCAACCTCAGAGTTTCTGAAGAGATTGTTTTATTCATCAGAGGTTTTGATGACTTTCATTGAGTGTTCATCACAAGGCAGAGGTGGAATGTTTAATATGAAGGAATACTCACCCACACAGGTTTTATCAGTAATAGTCAATCAAGTGTGCCTGGTGAGAGTTTACTGTGATTTAGTTTTCCTAAATAAAAAACACGTAACTTCTTCATACTCCAATTGCTTCCTTCTCTGTAATCACATGGAGGGGGAAAAAAAATCTAAATATTTTATTTTATTCAATTTATACCTAGATTTTTTTTTTCATTTTCTTCTTACATAATAAAAGAATTCCAAAATGTTGCTCGTCTTACTTTCCTGCAAACTTGTGTACCACCTTTTTATCCTCTTTGTTCTCCATAAATAATCCTGCTATTTTTAATATCTCATTGATTTTTTTTATTGAGTATCTTTTGTTACATGCACATCTCTTGATTGGAGGATAAGACACAGCATTCAAGGTGAGGGTGTCTCATTGACTGCTGTGGTGACCAGACAATGTTTGTATCTACATGTTACTGTGATCAAACTCTGAAGGTGGAAGGAGGGAAGAGGAAGAGGAAGAGGAAGAGAGAGAGAAAGAGAAGAAGAGAAAGAGAAAGAGAAAGAGAAGACGAGAAAGAGAAAGAGAAAGAGAAAGAGAAAGAGAAAGAGAAAGAGAAAGAGAAAGAGAAAGAGAAAGAGAAAGAGAGAAAGAGAGGAGGCTTGCTTTATTTTCAGAAAGTTAAATGTTAGCTGTTGCCGAATGACTTCAGTTGGACAAGTGAGGAGCCGTGGGGCAGACTTTGAGAAATCATCATGTCACACTGCTGTGAAGCTGGCCTCTTCTTTGTGACCTCTAATTATTTCACGGCACATGTGAAACCTCACAACGTGATTTAAAATTGGAGTTTTACTTGGCATGCTAGCACAGTCACCTCATTTCCCTTCTTTTCTCCCCTAATGGATTTTCATCTCACAGACACACAGGAAAGTGCAGGGAGGGAGAACAAGGAAAGAAGACATTTTTAATTCTACTGCTGCATGGGGTCACAGAAATCCCTCAAGCTAAACACAGCGCAAACTGAAAAAGAAGTGGGAAGAGATTATCAGGAGCCTGGAAAGAGGGGAGTGCAGTTGGTGTTCAGGTGAAGGCTGCTTTGGAGGATAAGCAATTTCTGTGTTATCAGCACAGGAGAGAGAACAGTAGCTACCGACACTGAAAGGAGATTAAAAAGCAACAATAGCCTTTTCTGTGCGCCACAGGCCAATCTGTTAACTGAATGAAAAGCTGAGAAGCTGCTTAGAGATGATGTTTGTTTAATTCTCACCTGCACCCACTTGAACTGTGTAAATGACATAGGGCTTTTCAGAACTCATGCATATGTTTTCATGTGACACTGTTTTGTGCAAGAGCTTGTGTCCGGTTAATCTAACAGTGTTGTAAGATTTGCTGTGAGTGAAAAACACAACATCCCTCCCTCACCTTGGGTAGCCTTGTGGCTCAAGGAAAAAAAAAATTAGGTTTTGGGTTTTTTTGTTGGTTTTGGTTTTTTTTTTTTTTCCATTTTGGAATCAATTGTAATGGCATGCTGATAGTAAGTGAGGGATGTGTAACACAAAACGGAGGCTAAAGCAAAAGAGGCCCACTTGGCTGGAAGAGAACTCTACTTAGGAAAATCAAGCACTGGCTCAATTCAGATCCAAAACAATTAATGGTCTTGATGAATCAGTGCATCATATGTACTATTTTTTTTTTTTTTTTTTTTTTTTTAATTTACTGCCACTGATTTTCACCATGTCCTTGATTCAACCATTTATCCATTTCTTTTTCCTCTTTGTCTCTGTAACATTAGACACATTTTATCCATTAGCAATTCCTTGCAGGCAGAGGCAGGTTTCCAGCAATATGCCTGATGGCTCCAAAAGAGATATGAAAAGACAGATTCTGGAAATCCTTAGCACATAGAGTATTGGAAACTCAGAACCTGTAAGCAAGACTGTAAATGGGAGCTTATTTTCTTTAGAATATGCTCTTCAGCAAGGACAGCTTTCTGTGTGCATCTGGTCCTCCCTTATAGCATCTTGTCAAGGTTATGGGTCAGTTGCCTGATGTGTACTGTACAGTTACACTCACAATAATATTAAAATGGGTCCTTTAGCATACTTTCCTACCTGATGCCTTATATTCTGACATTACCCAGACTGCAGTGAACCATCTACGGTAAATTAATTCCTTTTTCCATGTCTGATAATATTAGTTGACAGGTAATCTGGATCAGTACCTATTTTACAAGCTTAAACTGGATCACTTACTATGGTTGTAATACCACATTAATAGGATGATTTAGGGATACAAGGACTTTCATACTAGAATATCAAGACTCTAATATAGTGGCAGTATACCACACTTCTGAAGTTTCTGAGCTATGTTGTAAAGTATATTTTGTTTTCAGATATTGAAAAGCTGATCCAGATATTCACTACTCTGGTGGTTAGAAGGAAAACCAAAGCTCACTTTTATTCACAACCCATCTTGTTTTAGCTTTACACTTTTGCTAAGAAAGCCTTTGTCTTGCCTCATGAATATGCTCCCTTTACATGGACAAATGTCTAACGTATTTTTTCCACCTTCACTTCAACATGTCAGACAAGCCAAAACTTCATAGTAATCTTTCTACCTCCTTATTGCATAAGGTTGCACTACAAACCTAGAGACTTCTGACCATATCTGGATTCATAAAAAAATTATGCAAGTATCTGCATCATGGGGTTGAAAGAAAGATGGGATGGAATTGTAATTGAAGACAGAGACAGATGCAAGCAAAGCAATTGAATTCACTTTCCGTTTTTCATGGCCTGAGCTATGGGCAGTTACACCTCATGTCTCCTGATGAAACCAGTCATGGTGAATCCATTGGCCAAAAGTCAAGGATAGGACTTGCAACCATCTCATACCTCCTCTGAAAATTTTAGTTATGTTTTTCACCCTTCTTGGGTTTATTTGTTATATTGCTAAGGTAGAGATTGTAATCCTTAGAGCCTCACTTCCCAAATCAATAAAAACTGGAAGTTATACAAAAAGCTTTTCATAGATGTGTTTTAATTTGCTAATTTCATCTGAAATCTGGGATGTTTGAAAAAGTATTATCGTTAAGTCCGTTTCTTCTTTCTTGCTTGCTAGAAGAGTTCTTGGTTTATAGTGTACAGGAGAAAAACATGCATTCTTGCATGCATATGATCAAGACATATCAAGGTGGAAATGCAAAGGCTGATTCTGCTTTTGGATGTCTAGATTTGAAGAAGTTTTATCTGATTTAGCGTGGCGTAAGATTTGACTCATTTTCTGACATGACAAAGGACATTAATTCCTCTGGATTGAAAGGCACTAAATAGATATTATTGGTACTACTGTGTAGTGATGATGGAATTTTTTTATTCCACTTGCAAGTCAGCTTTAAAAATGTGGCTGGATAGGCAGAAAGCTTTACACTCTCACAGCACAGGGAAGAACTGTACTGAACAATGGCACGGGGAAGACCTGTGGATGCAGGCTGTGAATGTAGTCTCCCTGGACTTCAGCAAGGCCTTTGACACTGTATACCATAGCAAACTCCTGGCCAAGCTGGCAGCCCATGGCTTGGACAGGGGCATCATGCTGGGTTAAGAACTGACTGGATGGCTGAGCCCAGAGAGTGGTGGTGAATGGAGCCACATCCAGTTGGCAGCTGTCACGAGTGGTGTGCCCCAGGGATCAGTGCTGGGCCCAGTCCTATTTAATATCTTCATTGATGGTCTGGATGAGGGGATTGAGTCCTCCATTAGTAAGAGTGCAGGCGACACCAAGTTGGGAGCATGTGTCCATCTGTTAGAGGGTAGGAGGGCTCTGCATAGGGACCTGGACAGGCTGGACAGATGGGCACAGTCCAATACCATGAATTTTAATGAGTCCAAGTGCTGGGTTCTGCATTTTGTCCACAACAACCCCAAACAGTGCTACAGGCTGGGGACAGAGTGGCTGGAGAGCAGCCAGGCAGAGAGGGACCTGGGGGTACTGATTGACAGCCAACTGAACATGAGCCAGCAGTGTGCCCAGGCGGCCAAGGAGGCCAATGGTATCCTGGCCTGTATCAGGAATGGTGTGGCCTAGCAGGACCAGGGAAGTCATTCTGCCTCTGTACTTAGCACTTGTCAGGCCACACCTTGAGTACTGTGTCCAGTTCTGAGCCCCTCAATTTAAGAAAGATGTTGAGGTGCTTGAGCATGTCCAGAGAAGGGCAATAAAGCTGGTGAGGGGTCTGGAGCATAGCCCAGTGAGGAGAGGCTGAGGGAGCTGGGGTTGTTTAGCCTGGAGAAGAGGAGGCTCAGTGGTGACCTCATTGCTCTCTACAACTACCTGAAAGAAAGTTGTAGCCAGGCAGGGGTTGGTCTCTTCTCCCAGGCACCCAGTGACAGAACAAGAGGACACAGTCTTAAACTGCACCAGGGCAGGTTTAGGCTGGATGTTAGGAAGAAGTTCTTCACGGAAGAGTGAATGGCATTGGAATGGGCTGCTGGGGGAGGTGGTGGAGTCACCCTCCCTAGAGGTGTTTAAGAGGAGAATGGATGAGGCACTTAGTGCCATGGTTTAGTTAATGAGAAGGGTTAGGTGATAGGTTGGACTCAATGATCCTAGAGGTCTTTTCCAACCTGGTCAATTCTGTGATTCTGTGGCCCGGGAAACCTTGTTGCTGCTTTCTTCACAGAGTCATAGCATTTCTCAACATGTGGGGCTGTCAGATGCAAGATATTATATATAGTTGCTCATAATTTAATTATTGCACATTGTTTTTTCTAGCTGAATAATTGATTTATCATTTCATATCATACATATGTATTTTACACACCCCAAAACTGTCTACTTTAATAAGAAGGGACAATGTTAATTTAAATAATGGTTTATTACAATAATAGCTTATGTAAGTCAATGGTAAATTTGCATTGATAATTAAGGTGTTAAGGATCTGCTCACTCAATTATACAGTTGTTACACTTTCTTATGAAGGGATAACAGAGAACATGAACTTCATCCTAGTGACTAACCACTACACTCATCTTCAAAAATACTTAAGTTTAAGTGTCTCTCCTGGAATTGCTCAGATCTTTTCTCTGAAAAGTAGGCAACACTTTTCACAGAGAACTCATCAAAGATGTTTGGATTAAAACAGAAACACTGATGCCATCCCACTGCCTTTCAGAAAATGCAGGTGTTCTGAGTGCCACGTGAGAACTTGTACTGACCTATTACAACTGTGTCTCTTTTTAAAGCTACAAAATCTGGGAGGGACCTCTTGCTATGGGACACTACTACTGAAGCAGAGTAAACCAGGGTTAATAAAATAAAGGCACCAAACACAAAATGAGGCTGTAAAACAAGTACAGTTGTCATGTTTACTTGCAACCTCCCTGCAGAGTTGAGGCTGAGTTAGGAGTGGCCACATTAGCCATTCCATCAAGGTCAAAAATCCCGAATGAGTTGCTATGGGAAACAAATTACTGAGGTGTCAGCTGGAGTTGAAGGTTCAGATATGAGGGAACTTTACCTATTATATGCCTGAAAGATTTCCGGAACAACAGAGGCTGGAGAAGAGCATACTGGTAATAACAAGGCCAGGAAAGCAGATGTTTCATTGACCTTTGCTCTATGCATTCGGATTACCCATTTGCCAGCATGCCTGAGTGGACCAGAAAGGAATTGTAAATAAGGGATGCTCTTCACAAGTAAATAAATAAATAAAAGAAATTCGGATATTAAGTGTTTTTTTTTTTTTATTTGGAAGATATGTAAAGGAAATTTAAAAGCATATGAAACCATCTGGGACACATGCCCTGTTATTAAAGATGAGGGGAGATGGTTCTGATTTTAGTACAGTAATAATTTTAGTGCAAGGAGTTGAAAGCTAACCTGCCACAGAGGTAGAAACACCCCAAATCCCAGTTTCATTCACTTCATTCACTTAGCAAGCAGTCACTGTGAACATGACTTTGGCTGCAACTGCCTGTGGAATAAGAATTAGGAGGACTGGACCTTCTGTCTAGCACTGACATTTCTCTTTATCAAGGCAACCTGCTACTCTTGACCTCATGAACCTTACCTCCAGATTTGTAGAAGCTGGAAACTTTTCAGTTTCTATCAAGCATTAACTTTGAAAAAAGAAAGATTTATGCTTAATTACACACAGGCTTGTTCAGAAAAGTTTGGCATAAACCTCTGTCCTAGTTTGATACAACTGATCTAGCCACTCACTCAGCAGGAATGGGTTGACTTGCAGACAATAGAGTTATCACAAGAAGAAGAATGAAGTATCTTGTATTTTTTTCCATAATTTGTCTAAATTTTCTCATTCATTAAATATTTTTATGTTACAGAAATTTACGTTATCCAGGAACACGAAAGAGACTTCTTTTTCTCTACTGAGGTAAAAGGGAAAATGTCTTCAATTGAGACTATCATTGGGTATTGACTACAGGGTAAATACATAGATATAATTCATTTCCATTAATGAAGAGATTTTGCTACACGAGAGATAAAATTCTGGCCTACTATTTCTGTGGCTTTATGCTTGTTTTCCCAAGCAGTATCTTTTCTTCTCCCAGTCATTCTTACTATGGCTTTATGTTTGGAGGGCCCTCATTAAATATTTTAAAGACAGGGCTGGGAAAAAGAATTAGTCATGAACATCTATTGATTAATGTTTGCATCTTTTCTACATCCCCTCTGTCTACTAAAAATCTTGAAGAGATACATCATTGGTTAATTTCATAGAAATACAGTAAACAAACCCAAACAGCCAAAGACCTATGAAGAAGGCCTAAAACCTACAGTAATTTTTGAGCTGCCACCCTACTCTGTGGGACTTCACTGGTAATGCTTCAAGATTTCTCATAATACCAATGTCTACATCTATATCAGGACCTTAGTGTTCAGATAACTTTGAATATAAACATCTAATGTCAGGTTCAGAAGATATATTTCTAGAAAGGACAAAGGAACAGGCTGTAAAAATCTTTCTACTTCTTTAATGAGGCATTAGATTTCAATTACATTGCACTTAAATATTGTGCAGTAATAATCAAAAGTAAAGTCACTGAACAAAACTGTGCCAGCAAGATCTGTAAATCAAATCAGACCATATACACTCTCTGACAACTCTCTTGAAAATATCTACTGTGACCTTGCATATCAAAGAAGGAATAGTAGGAATTCTTGTGCAATTGGAGCTCCAATGTGAGTGGCTTCCACATTTCCGAGAATCCTGAAATGAAGTTATAGTAATAAGATTAAAGTTTCTAAATGGAGAGACATAGATTCTGGCTGCTATTGAAATTGTTGCTAATAGGTTTTCTTTTAAGCTCTCCTTAGTTTCATGGAGCAATCATAGAATCAAGGAATTGTTTTGGTTAGAAAAGACCTCTAAGATCATAGAGTTTAACCATCAACCTGACACCACCATAGACATTAAACCATGTCTCAACTTGCCAATCCATACATTTTTTGTGCACCTTCAGGAATGGTGACTCCTTCACTTCCCTGCGCAACCCGTTTCAATGCCTGACCGCCCTTCCAGTAATGTTTTTATTTTCCCTAATATCCAATCTAAACCTCCCCTTGCACAATCTGAGACCAATTCCCCTTCTTCTATCACTTGATACTAGGGAGAAAAAGACTGACCCCCACCTCACTACAGCCTTTTTCCAGGTGTAGTTGTAGAAAACAATGAGGTCTCCATCAACCTCCTCTTCTCCAGACTACACAATTCAGTTCCCTCAGCCAGTCTTCATAAGACTTGTTTAGACTCCTCACCAGCTTTGTTGTCCTAAGCAAGTGAGATATTTCTGGAAATACTGTGTATAAGAACTTGAAAATCATCTCCATCTATTTCAGCTAGTACACTTAGTGCTAAAGAGCAAATACTTCAGCATTAAGGATTGCTTCGTAGCTGCAGATTGTTTTGTCAGTCACTGAAATGGAAACTCCTGGGCGTAGCGGAACAGGTGCTGAACAAGTAAAAGTAGAAAAATACTCTAACTGTAGCACTAGAAGAAAGTAAATTTAGCAAAGGGCTAAATGGAGCAAAGTTTAGATTAGAAATCACTGGTCAATTAAGTTAAAAGAACTAAGGTAAGATCCCTTTGAGAACTGGGATGCTAAATAAAAATATTCTGAATGTAGGGAGGCTAATTAGCTTTAATATGAAATTATAAACTGGGCTCATGTCACATCAAGAAATCTTGGAACTGTAATAAAAATACTTTTCCTGAGTATTTCATCCATTGTAAAAAAAAAAAAAAAAGCTATTTCACAACCTTTCTTCTATGAAAGACAGTAAATGTCTTGATTTATTCAATCATGTTGAGCACTGATTTAGCATAGGATTTACTGACATGCATACCCTCCTGTGGACTATATCTGTATTAGGAGACCCAAGCTCAGGCAAAGTGGGATTTACACTGATGGCTTTAAGGTATGAGTAGCTAGGAAAAGTCTGCTCCTGACTGTTGTGCCCTAGAAAGGGACTAAAGTGGATGTTTGCAGTGGAAGAGACTAAGATCAATGACCTGGTTGCCATTTTGCCCCCCACCCCCCGATTTTTCTTAGAAAAAGGGAAAATATTTTCTTAGGTGGCCCTAAGGTGAAGTTAGGCAGCAGAAGATAAGGGAAGAGAAACAGCAATGGGTAGATAAAAGGTAGAAGAATCAACACTTCTTGGTAGTTCATTAGAAGATTTGGAAAGCACCAGCAAAATAACTTAACCTTCATCAGAACCAAGACAAATTCAAAGCTTTTTCTTTGTTTCTTTGAGTTTTTTTTTTTTTCTCTATAGAAAGAATCAGTTGATCATCATGGAAGTACTCTTTACTTATGTATAGTTGCAACGTTTTTGGTTTAGGTTTTTATGTTTTCCCCTCTCCTGCTAACACAGATCCATGCATGCTTGGTCATATATTTGTTGAAAGAGTAGCAGGGAGTATTGCTCCTGATACAGCAAAGCCACCTGGAGTTGTGAATGACATGGACCTGTCTCTTGTATGGTACAGAAAACTTCAGTGTGGCTGTTTCCACGATTGCTACTACCAAAAAGGACTGTGCTCAGCTTCTATTCTGGATTGTAGCTCACTGAATCATCTTCACTAAGATGACTTGTAGCCCAATGTACATTCTTTATCGTGTTCAGATTGAATGTTGGGGTAGAAGAGAGGGGAGGACTGATGTGCAGAAAATAAAACTCTGATCAGGCCAAGCAGTTGCAGTTGTGGGAGCCATTGTCTGATCATCTGGATTCTGATATAAATTATTTATAGGATTGATACTTTATTGATCTCCTGAAGATATAAATCATGTTGCTGATTCAGTTTAGAATTACGTTAAAGGTACTTTAATGCATCGTTGGCCAAACATTTTATTGTTTGGTAAGGGAAAAGACAATTTTGTCATGCATAACATACAGAAATAGATAATGTAAAGGAAAAGCCTATCATAAGTTGCCTCCAATTTCAGTACATAATAATGGACAGGAGACAAGAGGAATAGAGGAGTACCTGCCAAAAGCCATGTTGTTTCTACATTCCTGATTGTGGGAAACTGCTTCAAAATTAGTTAATGTCTTCCATGACTGGGAGAAGTATCTTTTCTTTTCTCTGTGTTTCCACAGCTCTCATTAAAGAAAAATAAATTATCATCAAATATTTTGAATGATGGGGAAAATATGTAAAATAGTTTCCATCTGAAAGCAATAAATTGTATTGAGTGCTAGGTGTTATGGTTTGTTTCACTCAAAAGACCAGGAAAGTTCAACAACACTTGAGTCTTAAATCTTTGTAGGGGAAAAAAAAAAAAAAGAGAGAGAGAGAAAAGAAAATAGAATCCTAAACAAAAAGAGGTTCCTACTGTCTTTAATAAAGCAAAACAAGTATATCAAGCAGAGAGGACAGGGATAAGTGGGAAGATTAAATGTTACATTATTCAACTGTTAAGTTAAAAGACCATATGAATTCAAAATTTCTAAAGTAGGGAGATGTTTCAGGAGAAAATGGTGGCAATTTTAGCTCTTACAAATATACCTCACAAATAAGAGAGTATTTATGGAAATTTATCTCTCTTGCTGAGAAGTGTAATCATTAACTGCTGCAGTAAGGGAAAGGGGTTTCATCCTGCTGTCCCTTGTCTCTGTGATCACTTTTAAAGGCAAGGCTGCCATAGAGTCATTAAGGGTATATTGTTTTTGTGAAGGAGTTTCTCCGTATCTGTAAACGGTACAGATCCTGATGTTTGAATTAATGGCAGGTGTTGTTAACTGCTTTGAAGTGTTTGACTTCTTTTGTGCTCTGCAAAACTTAGCTGGAATTTGTGAAAGCCACGAAAGAGTTTAAAAATCTTGAAATATTAACAGCTTCAATGGAAAGCGCCATTGAGGATGATTCAGGCAGTAGGATTCTGATTTCATGTGGAATCATCTGTCCTTTAATTACTCTAAAACTACTGCAGAAAGATTGGTGGCATCACTAAAAATAAATCAGTTGTTCAGCCACACAGGATGTCTTGCATCTTCTGGTAAAGTTGATGGCAAAATTTTATTCTTTTTATACTACCAGATACACTGAGTAAGCAAAACTTCAGGTTACATAACTGGGGTGAAAAAGAAAAAGAAAATTACTTCAATCTGATTATCAATATACACCTTAGTCAGTGAAAGTATTGTTTGTGTTCTGGAAAAATCCACCGCCCCCTATATTTATAAATGTAGCAAAAAAATTCCTTCCATAAAATTCAGGATTAAAATATTATTTCTTTTTTTTTTGTTGAGGTTTTTGGGGTTTTGGGTTGCTTTTTTTTTGGAGGGGGGTTGTGTTGTTATTTATTTATTTTTAATTAAAATTCTATACAGATGTAATTAAAAAAAAAAAAGAAAGCAAACACAAAAAAATCTACACAGGGCAATCCTAATTAGCACTCTTAGACAGACAGTAAACCTGTCTCCTTTCAAGAGATGATATAAATAACCTTCTCCTCTAATCCTCGCCTCCTCACAGTATGATAAACAATTACTACTTTTTATATTAGAGAAAAAGGAGAATAAATCCAACTGAGTAAACAGATTTATGCTAGGTCAAAAAGAAACATAATCAGTAATTTCTTCCTTGTATTCCTGCTAGTCAGTATCGAAATCATACTCCTAAACCTTGTTTTCAATGCTATGACTAAATCCTTTGATTACAGTACCCTTTTCTATCAGGAAATTATTTAGGTTTTCACAACTCCATTTCCTTGCAGTCAAGCAGGACTCCTTATATCTACCTCCATGAATTAAGTGTCTTGAAGGTCCCAGGTTAAGATCCTATTATAAGAACACCATTAGAGTTTCTTCAGTGGTGTGATGAGCTGATTCAAATCACTCCAATTTTCTCCTTCTGCATTCTCTAAGGTGTTTGTGAAAATACAAAAGCATTTGCATGCCAGTTTGCAGTCTGGAAAACAAAGGTACCCACAACTTCTTTAGAAAGTTGAGGCATATTTTCAGCTGTATATTCCTGTCAATCTAGATGCAGTGGGTTTTTTGGTTTTGTTTTTGGGTTTTCTTCTCTTTCTTTTTAACTTATAAGTGCAGGCATTTCAAATTTAGGTAGATTTTAATTTAAATTTATAGTCTTCATTTCAATGTATGGGGAAGGATTGAAAAGGAATTTGGCATGGTGACTTAAAAGCTAGTCCATTTTTAATTGCTTTCCTTAAATATTCTTTGAAATTCAAATGTATTTAAGAAGCAAAACTACAATAAAAAGAATGCACACGGAGTTCCTTGAGTATAACTCTTAAATTTTGCTTGAAATCAGATTTTGATTATTTTTCATGTTCTGTATTTGATGCTGACCTGACATAATTTTTTAATCTGACATGATTTTTTGGTCTATAGACAGGAAAACAAAACAACGACCATCAAATTATTATTATTGTTGTTCTCGTTGTTCTTGTAGTTGTTGTTGTTCTTGCTGTTATTCTTTGTCAGCAGGGCAAACCTTCTTGTGTTCTTATATCTTCAGAGAGGAAGCTGGGGATTAGATATGAGGATGCTATGAAAATGCCAAAATTGGGTGGTTTAGTGGTTTGAATGGCTCTCAGTAATGACTAGGGGAATGCTTTTCCTTCAGCTGACAGTCTGTGCCTTTCACCATTCAGAGCTGAAGAGACGCATAAAAATTACTTAAATGGATTAGATCAGTATTTGGGTTCTTACAGTGGTTAGCAAGAAAGTTAAAGATACATCTGTAAATAAATGGAGCAGTCACTTTCTATACTCTTTGATTTCCAATACAAATTCAAATCCCTATTTAGTGAATATAATCAACAAATTGTGGGTTATTTTTCATGAACCTTTCATGGTTTCTGCAGAGGTTGTCTTATTGCCTGAGGAGTTTGCACATACTTACT
This sequence comes from Ramphastos sulfuratus, assembly GCA_013399055.1. Taxonomy (NCBI): domain Eukaryota; kingdom Metazoa; phylum Chordata; class Aves; order Piciformes; family Ramphastidae; genus Ramphastos; species Ramphastos sulfuratus. The sequence continues at coordinate 7,452 of WBNM01012696.1, read as the reverse complement.
GAGCTGGAAAATAACCAGACCACAAGGGAAATAGTTGCACCACAGCAGTTATGAAAATCAAGGTTCCTCCTAGATTTTTACTGTATTTTTCTTCTCCTTTCTCCAGTACACATTGGAGGTTCCAAGCACTCCTTCTCGGGTTGTTTAATCACAGTATCACAGTATCACCAAGGTTGGAAGAGATCTCAAAGATCATCAAGTCCAACCCATTACCACAGACCTCGAGACTAGACCATGGCACCAAGTGCCACATCCAAACGTGCCTTGAACCCCTCCAGGGACGGTGACTCCACCACCTCCCTGGGTAGCCCATTCCAGTGGGGAATGACTCTCAGTGAAGAACTTTCTCCTCACCTCCAGCCTAAACTTCCCCTGGTGCAGCTTGAAACTGTATCCTCTTGTTCTGGTGCTGGTTGCCTGAGAGAAGAAAGCAACCTCCTTCCGGCCACAACCACTCTTCAGGTAGTTGTAGACAGCAAGAAGGTCTCCCCTGAGCCTCCTCTTCAGCTTTCCTCTTTGGCTTGTGTGAAACGATTAGTCTGGCACTGGCTCATTTTCATTTTAGAGCTTTCCATTTATTAAAGAAAAAAAAAAAAAAGCTAAATAAAAAATCAATCTTCTTGTTACCACCTTCACATAGGCTCAAAAATAGGGCAGACATTCAAGGCAGAGTTGCTTCTATGTCTTTACATTTTTCCCTTTAACGTCCCTGTCCCTTTTTCTTCCCTTTATTCCTCCCTATAGTCCATTTCATATAAACACAAGATTAAAAACTCCTGCCTCTACAACACTCAGCAAAATTTTTCTAGATATTTAATGAGATCTTCAAACAAACAATACATGGGTTTGACCTCTGGATCACCATATTTGTGATTCTCAGTATTTTAATTTACTTATTTCTCAGTGACACAACATTTTTAATTTTTTTTTTAAAGGAATCTGTTTTTTACCTCTTATGATGTTCTTCCTTGTATGTAAGGGTATTCCCTCTTCCATGGGGAAAATCCACCTACTAGGTTGCTAAGCCCTTTGACCTTACCTTGATTATTTGTCAACAAATGAAACATTGAGGCAGCACTACTGAAGCTGGTCAGCTCTCCAGAGCCCCTAAATACCTTTAAGTGCCACCATTAAATGTAACTCGACCTTTCTCTGACTCAAAGTTCAGCTTTGCTTCCTTGCCTGGGAGCAGCAGGAACACCTCAAAGAAGGTGATCTGGGAGCTGACCGTGGCATAGCAGGCCTCACTGAGGTGATAGTAATCTTTTGTCCTTATCAAGTTAGATTTCATGTAGTCATGGGGAATTCCCATACAAAAGAGCAAAAGAAGAGCTGTGTGTTTGCATTCACTGCCAGAGCTTTTCTCAGCTCTTGTGCAGCCTTGTGAGTGACCTCTGTGTGCTCTGGAACGAATTCTGGCCAGACAGCATGGGGTTTGTTCAAAGCAGAGTACAGATGACATGCTCTCCTTTCCTTATGCTTAATCAAATGCCAGTGTTTTCCCACCCACTTCTATCTATATAATAAACTTAAGAGGACAGATGCTGCTAGAATTTTCCAGCAGGACAGGACATTTTGTTCTGAGTTGGCATTATTTTCCTATATGCATGCTGCTGCAAAGCTTCAGGGGAATGCTTGCTCTAGTTCCACATGATCCTTTTTTCCACATACATCATGTTCTTGGACTAGACCATATGACTTGTGAGGCTAATCCTTGATACAGTACTGGTAGCCTCCATTATAGGAGATTATCCATTATATCACAGAACTTTAGAGGTTGGAAGGGACCTCCAGAGATCAAGTCCAACCTCATTGCCAAGGAAAGCTAGGGTTTCTTGTTTTGTTTTGGTTTTGTTTTTGTTTGTTTGGGTTTTTTTCCTAGCTTTATTTAAATATTTTCAAGATTAATTACCTCCAGTATGCTGCCAAAGTAAAAGTGCTTTGTGACATTTTAAAATAATGTGAATTAGAAAAAGAAAACATTAGCAATCTTTGGAGGAATCTTACTGTGAGGTGGATTTGGTTTTTTTTCTTGTGGCCATCAAATAAATCTTCTTCCCAAGAGTCATATGGAAAAAAAATGTCTTGTCCTTAGAACACATAATAAAGTCTATTGAAAGTAAACATTTTTTTTAATGTAAAATCTATTTTTTTTAAAAAATTTGGCTAAAGATAGATATTTCATTAAATGAGGCTATCTTAAAACTTAATAGTAAGTGACAATTTCACTCTGGGATATCACTGTTTCTCTCTGATATACCAAGGTATGTGGAGATGCTACAGGCTGTGGAGCAAAGCAGAAAATTAGTACCCTGAGTGTGTGTCTATTCATTCTGTCCCTATGTATAAAAAAGGCTACAGACTGACTGAAATGTTGGTGAGCTCTGTGATTGTAACACATTTTATTATTTGAACAGTTTTTCATCTTTTTCGAGAAGCCATATGACTCAGGGTAGCCATTTTTACTTCTTTAACATGAAAATATAACATGTCCTTCACTGATATGCAGAAGAAGATCAAAAGGCTGTAACATTAGAATAGGAATGGTAAGAATGAAACACTGATGATTACAGTTCCTCTAACTAGGGGAAAGGTTAATTTGTGTTACTAGAGTTAAATAATCATGACGTCATTCATACTTCACAGATTTTCCCAGCTTTGGACCTTTCCATATGACTTTTCAGTTTCATTCTTTGTATCTAAAAGCAGTGAATATCTTTTTCTAGGGATTTACCCATATGATCATCAACAAAGAAATTGCATCAACATGTCTTGGCTTTTTCCATCAGTTCTGATTTTTTCCTCTCCTTGCATCTCCTCCTACACTTAAATCTATCATCTGCTTGTAGAAGTGAATGCATCATCAGACTTTATTGTCATTAAATCACAGAAAATTACCTTTTTCTATCATGACAAATAAAATATCCTCCCCTTCAGAAATTCTTACACCTTGAGCCTATTTATAGTTCTTGATATAGTGCATGCTTTCCCATGGTGGCTTCTATACTAAATGACTGTTAAGAAAATACCAGATTTTTGAAGTTTATGGCAAAGCGTTACCAGTTTGTTAGGTGCTCTGTTACTTTTTATCTGCTTTATACTTGGAGTCACTGACATTCAAAGCAACCTTGATATGTATAGGAACTCTTTTGGTATGTCTTTAACAATGTTTTATGCATGATTTAGTTGTGTCAAGCAGCCAGAAGCACACTACAAGTGCCTGTGTATTACCTGCAGTGCTAGTGAAAGCTACTGCATAAACATTTAATGGACTTTAATATGACAGAGAACTGAAATTGTGTCCACACTTGCATATACTTCAGATGGCATGCCGTTTCTACTCAGTGCTGGTGAAGTCATGTAGGGACTTTGAGTCTGTTTAAGGATGCCCAGGCAAATTTGATATTGTTTCTTTTCAGCTCAAGCTGCAGAGACAGAAATAACAACATTTTATTGTTTAAAAGCTGTCTCTGCAAGTGTATTCATAAAACCTTTCTCACTTGTTCTCCTAAGCAAAAGAGATTAAATCCAATGTTGCATTGCCTCTATTAATAGATGATTGTTTTTGAAGTTGCAAGTTTATAATGGAAGAAAGATGCAAGAATCTTAAGGTGAACTACTATAGAGATCACACTGATCAAGAGGGATTGTAAAGTGAATCTTGCTGCCTTAGAAGATTTTAAAACCCCTATGGCAGGGGGTTGGAGCTGGATGATCTTTGAGGTCCCTTCCAACCTTACCATTCTATGATTCAAGTAACTCAATAAAGGTGATCAGCGTTATCTGCCCATCTTGCTCAGTTTAAGAAGGTAGTGGCCAAGACCAGACAGCAAGCAGTTAGAAACTTAGTCCCTATTTACTTTGAGGATAAAAGTAGTTTCAAGGACCATTTTCTACTACAATAATAGACTGCATACCATCCCCTGGAGATAATGAAATCACATAGTCAGTGTTTTCTGCTAGTGCAGAGCTGACTCTCAGCAATCTTTCAGATGGTATTTAGTGATGAAACATCTCTGTCAACATTTCAAATATCCTTGTAAATTTAAGGATGCCTGAAACTGACACTCTAGTCTTCATAACTCTACTAGAATTTGGATTCCTAAACATTTTTATTACTCAAGCTTGAGATATTACAAATTATTTTTTTAATGAAAGGAGCAGAGGGTTGGTGACACAGTCCAAGTCCTGCTTAAATGTTTAGGATCTACAAAAGTCACCCCACGTAATGCTAGTAAGTTGGATCATGAGATTTCCTTAGCTTTTTTTTTTGTGTATCCCAAGAATGCAACAAAAGGAGCATTTCCCACAATAATTTGGATCTGCTTCTTCAAATCTTAACTAACATCAGAAAGAGCAAAGACTGAACCTAAATTCCTTCTATTCTAGTTCTATGTGGAAAATGAAGACCTAGAACAGCTCTTAGTCTATTAAATAATCTACTTAGTTTTAAATATCATGCTATCTCTTGATAAACTCTTCCTATTTTTTCATACTTGAAGACAACTTGTAGCTACTTTGGTTCGTTGGCTGAAGTTTTTTTGTCAAACTAACCCACATAGCTCAGTATGATCCCATAGCTCAAACAGAATTGTATTTATGATCCAGCACAACATCCAGAATAAAGAAAGATGTTGTCAGTGTCATTTTACCACTTGCTCATAAGTTTTCATGGTCTTTCATGGTAGGTTCTCAAAGTTTCTAAAACAAGAACTTAAAAACTGCTGCTAACATCTCCAGTCAATTCACTCTGATCTTGTAATCAAACAAGCCTGCGGAGAATCTGCCAGGCAATTTTTCTCTAAAGTGTTTGAACCTTGCAGGCATATTTCCAGTGCCAAAAATCATTACAGAATTGAAAAACTCTTAGTCAGGTACAATCAAGTGTGAAACTTGATCTCTGGGTATATAAATTTTTAGATTTAGGGCATGTTAGTGTTAACAACTTGACAGCTTGTCTGAAACAATTTTTTAACCCAAAGGATCTCTCCTGTCATTACTTTTTATGATTATCATAGAAGTGTTTGAATCTAGTCTGGCAGCAAGCCACTCATTTATGCTTTAAAGTAAATGAAATTACTATTATTAATTATTATTATTAAATTTTATTAGTATTCGCTCTGTAAAACAGGCACTAAAGGTTTTACTGACTTCTGTATGGTTTATACTTCAGTTTCATAATAATCTCTTTAAAATTGCTGTTACAGACTTCAATTCTTGCCCTTTGGAAAAAGCTCTTCTTATAATTTATATGTGTACAATCAACATGTGCTTGTGTATTCCAAAACTTTTATAGATAAGCAACATTTTTCTAGCATGAAATCATGCCATCTTACTAAAAAGTTTTCTCATTACTCCCTAGTAAACGTCCATTACAATAAATACATCTGAGGTCAATAGTCAGGTGGCCATTTACAACCTTTTCTATTTTCTAAAAGAAATAAGACTGAGAACTTGAGTTCATATTAACTAGCTAAATAGTTATTTGGATCTTAAAAGCAATCTGATGGAAATATATATAAGATCAGTTTTCATTTCTTAAGTGAGGTTTTGCTTTATTTTAGTTGTGGGGTTTTTTTGTTTGAGTTGGCTTTTGGTTTGGGTTTTGCATGGGTTTTTTTTTTTTGTTTTTCCCCTTTTTTGTTTGTTTTGTTGTTTGTTTTTTTTCTTTTCTTTTGTTTTGTTTGTAAGGATATTTGAATAATGTGATTTGAAATTAGCAGGTTTCCTAGTTTGTATTTACTCCTCAGAATTTATTCTGTACTTTGCAGGCTTACTGTGACACTACCACCTCCTTTAGCCTGGGATGCTGTTGTCTTTGAATTTTGATATGGTGCATCTGTTGTGTGAATAATTTATTAAGAAATGAAGCTGTTCCCATTAATTCACTTCTGGTAAAAACCTTGGTTCAGCTGAAAATGAGTTTAATTTTAACAAACAGCGAGTTTCCCAATTTCAGCTTTTGAAGTCTTTTTATTTCCAAAGGTTAAACATAACGAATGGTTTAAGAAAGATTAAACATGCAAAATAAAGCTAGTGAAATAAACTAAACCTGGACTTCATCTTTCTGAAAAAAAAATATAATTCTTATTTGCTTTTACTTGTTATCTTATTTCTGATGCACATTTACCAAACAAGGACGTTCTAAGAATAAATGGTTATAGATGTGTATACACAAAACCAGATAATAATGACACTGACTTAATGGACCTATAGTGGGTGGAGAACAGAGATGTTGATGCTGTGCCTTCCTGCGCCACTTACCCAAACTACAGGTGTTTTCTGGGAATGTCTTTGACCCATTTCTGCAAACTCCATTCAGTTCCTTTATCTCTGTGTTAATACACTCCTTGTTGCACTACCTAATGCCATTTTCTGACTGTTCCCATTCTCCAGTCTCCCTTTCATTTGTGCACTGACAGCCTCTTGAGCTTTTATTGCCTCCTTCAGAATCCTGTTCAAAAGTGGGGAGCAGCTTGACTTGCTGAAATATTCAAATCTGTATTTTTGACTGGATAGAGTTTCAATCATATTAACTTCATCGAGATCTGTAAACTCCCAGTGCATCTAGCAAATTAACCCCTTGTTAAGGTGGCAAATATGCACAGTTAGAAACTCAGTGGTAGGCCAGTGGTTTCTTTCATGGCTGACTTAATTAAAAGTCACTGAGGTCTTTGGTGGCAACTGTAACCTAAGAACTACTGTCTGGGTGCTGTCACCTCTATCACTTTCTCTTGCTGATGGCTGCAACTATTGGTTCAGGATGATTTCAGTGGCCTTGATATCAGCAATAGTTATCTCTGACAGCACTGAGATGTTGATTATTATTGATGCTGAGACAGACTATGCACATTTGGGGAGGGGAGTTTCTTCAGACTTACACCACTATTAGAATTAGAAAGCTGTCAGACAATATGATTTCTGCTGCATCAAAAGTTCTCTAATTGTTTATCATATTAACCTTGGGTGATCTTGCAATCTCCTGTCTGCAACATTAATCAGCTGACATCATCCAATGCTCTGAAAGGACATTATCAAGTCTAAAGACCAGAATACATTCCCAATGAGAAGGGCAGTGGAACTTTGTGACCTGAGAAAGGGAATTGAAAAGACCTTTACTTTTTATCTTTGCCATATAACCTCAGATAAGTCACTTCCGTTTCTACATCTTCCTGTCCTTGTTCTAATCAAGATTTGTCTGAGCTAGACTGCAACCTGTTTGGCACACAACTTGTAGCTCCTTTGTACTTTGTATTTCTAAAACAAGAAGCTCACTTGGATTTAGGTTGGACTCGATCTCGAAGGTCTTTTCCAACCAATGTTGGTGGCATTTCTCACCTCATCATGAGGTACTTAATGCCTTCTCCTGGTAAACTTGAGGAGCTCAAGTTTCCAGGTAGTTCAAGTCCAAAATATTAGGGGTAAGCCAGTCTGAAGCACGAGGTGGAGCAG
>WBNM01012694.1:44591-74334 GCA_013399055.1 Ramphastos sulfuratus | reverse complement strand
TAGTAGTTTTGCAACAAGTTTTTGCTACTAGTCATTGATTTTGTACTACTTCAAAAACATTTTTTAATAGGTAGTCAAGCTGAATGAGGACTTGCACTCGGTAACTGCAGAAAAGCACCAGTTGCTGGAAGAACTGCAAGAAAAGACTGGAAGTGAAAGCAGTAAACTTGCACAGCTGGAGGAACAGTGTGACTTGCTAGCACAGGAGAGAGATAAGCTCCAGGAAATGCTGGAAGATCTTCAGGCAGAGAAGAGCAAACTGGAGATAAACCTACAAGAGAGTGTTGACAAGGTGCTTTTATCTTTGATTAAATATACATTCTTGGTATAGGAAGATGGTCAATTCTTGAAGCTGTATTTAAAAAATATCTTGCAAGTATTGATGTTATATACCCAGACTGAACAATATTGGTATGCTTGAATTTGTCTCATGGAATGGTATTGAAAGATGTATGTAAATTCTTTTAAATGTTACTTGAGGCTGCTTTGTATGGGAGTAAACGAGGAACCAGAAAACACAGGCTTCGTTATACATAAACATTTAACAGATAGTTTCTGTGAAACATACAGTTTCAAATTCATTAGTTGAGCTCCAAAGTTTTGAAACTCAAGGTGACACCTTCTCACAAGCTTCTTTCCTCTTCTGGATTAAGCCAGTCTTCACAGGAGTGAAGACAAGCAGGTTGGATGGTATCCACTGAGCAGCAGAGTAATCTCTTCAAATATGTCATTGAAATCTATGATGGGGAGAGAATCTGTTTATTCTCTTTACCAGTATCCTTGAAGTCACCTCTAAGTATCGATTGTCTTGCTGCTAACACCGAACTTCACAGGGAATTCAGAGGCTTAGGGAAAGGAATATTAGTTCTATAATTTGTCAGTGCTGCTAAATTATTTGGTAAGACTCTAACTCACAAACCTGTGCTAAGGAGTAATTTCTAGGTCTTGATTGAACCCTACCCAAATCATGTCTTGGCTTTGTGTTATTTATCTGTAGACAGGAATTACAGAAAGTACATCCAAACATGTTTGCAGCACACTTTGTCTAATTCTCCAAGGATTTTTGGGTGTGCAGGTTGACAGGCTTGGCTTAGGGAAATGGGAAGCTTTCAAAGACGTACAAGAAATTTCAAGTTGTGCATAGACTAAAGCTGCACTTCTTCGTGCCAAATAGTTTTACTTCTATAACATACTGGATGGCCTGGTGTGACAGATTCACATATCTCAGAAATTCATTTTATATGTATTGCTTTATTCTTGCTCCAGGTTCTTGAAACTGAGAAAGAACTGAAGCAGCACCAACAACTCCTCAGTGAGGAGAAGATCAAAGCTGAAAAAAGGGAAGAACATTGGTCAAGGGTTTGGAGGCGGTCAGATATTTTGGAGGACAGCCTAATGAACAAGGTAGAGTTGTAGTTTTAGTACTATTCACTCTTCTGATAATCTGTTACTGCTGTACTAAACTTTTGCTCAATACAAATCCTTTTTAGTTTTTAATTTTTGGCACATTTGTGTGCTAAACAAGCATAAACATGGACAAAGTGTTTTGTATCGATTTCTTTAGTGGTGTTTAGAAATGGCATCCTCTGCTTGGCTTGGTCACTCCACAAGAATGAACTCCAATCTATCCAATGTGCAGGCTTACTGTAATAGTCACTAACTGTACATGTATTTGTCAGGCTTTAAAAGGTACTGTGAGACAGTACAGAAGTACAGAACCTTGGTGGGTTTGGAATCTTTAGGGCTTTGCATGCTTTCAGCTTAGCACTTAGCTTTTGCCAACTTAGTCTTTTGGCACTTTTCACTGTGTGTAGATCAGAGAGTATAATTAAGGATTGGTTTAAATCACAAAATTTGTTACTGCTTTAACCAGAGCAGATATAGAGACTCTTTCATTGCTCCTCTCTTATGCTAGACTTTGGTTTGTTTTCATTTCTCTTGTGATACAGCTGTATGTTGACTGCCTTTTGGTTTTTTTCCTTGGAGACCAGAGCTGACTATAAGAGTTTTCTTGGTGTCATGCTATTCTCTTTCTTACTTGATTTTTTTTTTTTTTAAAGTTATTAGAGCACCAAAAATATTTTTAAAGTTCTTGTCTTAGTGTGAATTTTAATTACTGGAAATTGTTCTTTTATTTCATACAACCTATTAGAGTACTTCATAGTACATAAACCAAAACAAAAAATCATAATTCTTGGGTTTTTTCCTCCACTATTTATTATAGATTCAACAGTTAACTGAGCTGATAAGTAGCTTATGTGAAAAAGACGAGTTATTGACTGAAAGAACTAGTCAGTTCTGCCAACTTCACAAACAAATCTCATCAACTAGTCAAGAAAAAGATGAGCTACAAAAACTTCTCTGGGATGTAAGCTCTGAGCGAGACCAGCTCAAGATGGAGTTGCAAAAGAGATCTGAGATGGTTGGTATTACAAGCTGCATTCCCAGGATATTTGTAACTTCTTCTCTTCTAGAACACTATTGAAATCTACATGCTTCTATTTCAGTGTGTTGAAGCAAATACAAAACTGGAAAGTGCTCTTGACCAACTGAAGCAGAGAAACCTGAATGATGTGTCTGTTCAGGTGAACTTGCTGGATAAAGCAGAACAGGTGACTGACAGCCTTGAAAAAGCCTTGAAAATCCAGGTAAACTTAATTCTCTGCTTGCTTTAAGAATACATGTAAAGCCTTAATACTGTTCATGGAGGATAAACCTTCCTTCTTTATCTGTAAAACTGAGTATCATGCCAGGACTGCAAACCATGGGATCAGTTGATTTGCCATTAAGTAATTGTTTATCTCAATATGGGAATGTTAAACTGAACTCCTCGGTTAGGGAAACTGTTCACTTGGTTTTGTTACTGTCCGGTCCCCCCAGTAAAAATAACTATAGTCATGTGGAAGTGCTTCATCATTTTGTTTTTTGCACAATCCTCCCCAGATCCTCACAGCTGTTAGTCCCTGCCAAGAATAAATGGTTTCAAATATATTATATAGCTTCCCTCTGCAAAATAGGCAGCTTCTGTAATTCCTCTCATGTCTTAAGTCATTAAATGTCCTAAGTATACTCTCTCAGATACAAGACCTACTACATAGCTATTGAGAGCCCAAATAAACCAGAGTTTATGAATATGTATGAAACACTTCAAAGTGTGTACCACTGAACTGGAGTCTGCATGCATCTGCAGCCGACTTGGGCATTGTTCTCTGCATGCTAGAAAAGTTCCAAATGCTGCTTCAGTTACCAAGAGTGATAAAGGACCAACTTGCAGAAGTCTGTCCTTCTACCCTACATCAGCAGTAGGGAGCAAATGAGGTCATTTAAGCATCAGCTGATGCTTTTTAATGTCACTTTGTCCTCCTTGCTTTAGTGATAGGTAAAATCCTATCTTCTGCTTCCTTGTGGAGGTTTATCAAGTATCTTGTACAGGAGCAAGTAAAAGATAACGTACTCCTGTATGTTGCTATTAATGCTTTTCTGTGGATAGAAGCATTAAACTGGAGAATCCTGCTTCTTTCAATTAAGATGGAGGGAAGGAGTCACTTGAAAATATATAAGCCAGTTTCATGTGACACTTGAGTTGCAGTTTGCGAGTGTCTTGAAGCCTGTTAGATTTTTTTTTCAGCCTGGTCACTGCTTGTCCATGTCTCCTATTTCATGGCAGAGGGCTAGGAACACTTCCAGTATCCTGTTCTCTCAACAAAGGACCAACCAGATAATTTGGGATCCCAGCTGGCAAATGTGTGGGAAGCCAACCATTTAATTTCAGGCCCAATCCATGTGTTTTTTGTCCAGGCAATCTAGTTATAAAGATAACTGTAAAATGATTTTCTGGGAAAATAAGACCTTCTCTGCTTTTGTGCCTATCTTAACATTTTGGGCTTATTCCTGTGGCAAGTCAGAACTGAAATCTTAGTTCTGTTGTAAAACCATACATACTGTAGGTGCTAGTCTTGGAGTCTGGTTGCTTATGTTAAGCTTCTGTTTACAGCTAGTCACTCCCTTCCTTATTGTGACTGATTGGATTTTTTTTTTTTCATTTGCATTTAGGAGCTGCTTGACAAATTCCAGGACACAGAGAAAAGGTATGAATGTCTCTCTACAGTGTCTCTTAAGCTGAACAGTGAACTGCAGCATCAGAAAGAACTGATAGCTGTGGTACTGCCTCAGCTTTCGTCAGAAGAGAGTAACCGAGTCCAGAGACTTCAAATGATAAATGAGAAAATAAGCAGTCATCTCCAAAGCCTACTGAACAAACTGAAGGTACCAACTTAAAACATTTCATACTGCTTTGGCTTAGTTTTGACCTGATCAGTGTTAACTGCTAGGGTTTCTATATATTTTAGCTTCTGATTTTTGTGAATCTGTATCTTGTGGAAAGCAAATTAATACTAAATGTGTTCCACTCCTGGAAAAACTAGAACTACACAGTTCAGTCACCTTGGGTTAGTGTTAACAAAACTACACTACAACCAATCTACAGCCAAAATCCATCTTAATCGGGGGATTTCACTTTGTGATTCCATAAGTCAAATTATAGACCCTTAAGTATGTGTTTCATTGAGTGAAAGACATATAGAAAATATCTTGGAGGTGCATGTTTAATCTGCAAGACTTCTCAAGTAATTCAATGAATTCCATGGCCTTGCAGACCTCACCCAGTCTGTAGTTCAGTGCAGAAACTGGTTCCAGTTATCAGGGAGAAGTTAAGGACAAATTGGGAAGGCAAATACGAAAATTCCTGTTACCGTATGCAGAAGTACAGTAAACAAACTTGGGGGGGTTATGTTTGTTTGCAGTGAGTTCTTAAGGGGTTTTGGTTGGGCGGGAGTAGGAGATGGAAGCATGTGCACAGAGAGGGTGAGGTATAAGTCCACTATAGAAAAAGATTCCTCTTCTATGAGGACAGCCTGCAGTTGCAGTTTTTCAGAAGGCACCAAAGAGACCTTGTGGCTTTTTGTTACACTCATGGGGGCCTATAAAAATGATGGGAACAAACTTTTTAGCAGGGCCTGTTGCAACGGGACTAGGGGTGATGGTTTTAAATTGAGAGGATAGATTCAAACCAGATACATAGATAAAATTTCTTCACAGTGTGAGTGGTGAAACACTGGAATAGATTGCCCAGGTAGGTGATGGATGCTCCCTCTCTGAAAATATTCAAGGTTAGCCTTAAATGAAGGTCAACCAGACCTAGGTGAAGGTGTCCCTGCTTAATGCAGGGGAGTTGGACCAGATGACCTTTAAAAGTCCCTTCCAACCCAAACGGTTCTGTGATCTTGAGTCTGCCATTCATAAATACCCATTAGCTACAGAGTTGAACTATTCTAGAGAGCATCATTTCATAACTTCACAGAGGTCTGGTCTTTTTTTCTCATAGATGCCTATGCCTTTTAGCTTCTGTGGTCTAAGATGTTATGATTTAAGTAGTGTCTTGACTGGAATGAAACTAAATAAGCACAGTGGCGTTCTTGTAGACATGCACCTTTCATAAACCTAAGATGAAATATAATAAGGAATACCTGGCTTTTCAAAGACTAGATTCATGGAAGCATGTCTACAGCCTTTTAGACATTTTTGGCTTTTTCAGGAGCCTGCAAAAAAGAATAACTTTGAAATACTGACCCAACCAAGTGTTGTACATAGCATAGGTATGTAGTACATACAAACTTTCTTAGCTGTCTTGGTTGTCCTGGACACCTGTGGGCTAGGAGACTAAATAATTAAAACAATGAGATTTTAGCTGGATTTAGGGTACCATTTTGAAACATGCTCACTGATCCATCTTGTGTTTCTACAACAGGGTATGTTCAGCCGTGTTTGCTCAAAGAAAAAAGACTATTATACTACTGTTAACAAACATGAAATGGAATTGCTTGAGGAGAAGAGAAAACAAGATCAACTACAAGCCCAGATTCATTACATCAGGAAGACTGTGATGAACCAGACTGAAATACCCTCTCAAGAGTTAAACAGCAGTGAAGTGCTACAGAGTTTGCACTTGGACACAGAGGTAGGATTTGAGATAACTTTCAGATTTGGTGTATTTCAAGGCACAGGGTGGTGCTGAAAGTGATGGTGGCATTGTTTTTACTTTTAAAGACTTCACTGAAGAGGGGGCATAGAGTTTGTGGGTTGTTTTTTTAAAGCTTCTCATTCTACACTATGAAGATTCCATTTTCCTAAGTGGTTTGAAGTGAAATTACAAGGTTATAAACAGTTGAAATACAGTTTTGTGGTATTTTTTCTTTTTACTTATTTGACCTGTAAAACATGTCCTGTCTGATACCAAGATGTCTCTTAAAACAGTGAAGGAAACTTCGTGTGTAATTGTCCCCCCCTCCCCACCCCTTCTCACCTGCCCCAAGAATGTATTGTCATCTCATTTTCCCAGTAAGGTGGAGTTTAAGTAGAGTGAAATTCCTTTTATACAGTAATCAGATGTGAAAATGGACTTCCTGCAAATAATGGTAGGTAAGAGGCTAAAATATATTTAGACATACAGCTTACAAAGCAATATTTAATCTTGAATTTCCTCTCTTTTTTTAAGAGCATTCTCAAGGACCTGTCGGAAATGGAAAGTGAACTTCTTTTCATAGAGGCACAGCTCCATCAGCAAGAAAGTTCTAGGAAGGAAACACTACAGTTCTGGGAAGCATTTTCAAGAATTGAGTGTAATGCAGAGGAGTTGGAGGAAGAGTTAAAGAAAGATAACAAAACGCTTTTGCAAGTCATGGAGTTCTGGGCTCCTAAAGTAACGGTAAAGTTAAATCTTCAGGTTGGAATGTATTTTAAGTAAGGTTTCTATAAATGTCTCTAAATGAAAAGACTCTCAAAGGCTATTAAAAGATAATTAACTAGAAATTACTGTATTAATACTCAACTGACTGTAAGATGTGGGAATACTTAAATTATTTTTCTCAAGACTTCTTTCCTCATGCATTCAAACCTGGAAACCTGCTTTGTAGAAGATCTTTCTTAAGCATGTGTGTGAGATTTTTGTTTATTTGCATTTCCTATCAGACAAAACTATAAACTAGGTTCCAAATTGTTATATAGCTTTGCTTGCAGAACTTGGCAGCAAGATAATCACTTCTGAAATGTACACCCACAAGATTATCTGCTCTCTTCAAAATAACTTTATTGAAACTATAGTAGCCATTTTAAAAATTCAATTGGGATCTATGTTCTTGTGTGTCTACTTGTTTTAAGGTTGGTTCAACCTTCCTTTCTCAGCGTTGTTTGTATTTTTTACTACTTGTCCCCTTTGGAAAAGAAGAACAGGGTTTTTTTTTTTACATGGTGAAGTGCATCATGGACAAACTCCTGAAATTTCATATTTTCCGATGAAATGTTCAGGGTTTCTGAAAGTTGATAGAAGGAAATCCACTCTGTTCAGAGTNATTTTTTACTACTTGTCCCCTTTGGAAAAGAAGAACAGGGTTTTTTTTTTTACATGGTGAAGTGCATCATGGACAAACTCCTGAAATTTCATATTTTCCGATGAAATGTTCAGGGTTTCTGAAAGTTGATAGAAGGAAATCCACTCTGTTCAGAGTTGACAGGATCACAGGATATTAGGGGTTGGAAGGGACCTCTGGAGATAGTCCTGCTCTGGCAAGGGAGTTGGACTATAATCTAGTGCAGCTGTTAGGAACAGTGTTCCTAACAAAAGTATTCTGGGAAGTTCCTGGTCTGCTCATGCTACTATCCTTTCTACTAGGACCGATTTGAAGTATGAAGAGCTAATTGCCCTTCTTCCCCCAGTGTTGTGACTCAGTTCTGTCCTGTTAAGCTTAGACTATTTTAATGTCTTTCTCCTGCAGTGTCATTTGCCACTCTTGACTTCTTTGGGATTTCCCAGTGTTGGCAGGCTTCTTAGAGGAACTTCCTGACAGGCATACAATGTGGAACAAAGCTTTTACCAAATAGAAATCATCTGGTATAATGTTGTTATTTCCTGACAAGTGAAGCTCTCTCTTACCTGGCGTGCAAAGCATATGGGTTTCTAGGTGTGCTTCTTCTCAAATGGCTTCGCTCCCTTTACTCAATGAATATGTTCTAGCAAAAACTTCCCTTGCATTTCTTACTGACATTCTCCACAACTATCTCCAAGGAGATCTTAGTGAGGTGGGGGTTGGCCTCTTCTTTCAAGTAACTAGTGATAGAACAAGAGCAAATCATGGAATGGTTTAGGTTGAAAAGGACCTCAAAGATCATCTAGTTCCAACCCCCTGCCATGGGCAGGGACACCTCCCACTAGAACAGGTTGCTCCAGGCCAGGTTGGATGAGGCCTTGAACACCTCTAGGGAGGGACCATCCCCAACCTTCCTGGGCAACCTGTTCCAGTGTTTCACTACCCTTACTATAAAGAACTTCTTCTTAACATCTAGTTTAAATGTCGCCTCTTCCAGTTTAAACCCATTACCCCTTGTCCTGTCATTACAGGACCCTGTAAATAGTCCCTCCTGTAGGCCCCCTTCAGATACTGGAAGGCTACTACAAGGTCTGCTTGAAGCCTTCTCTTCTTCAGGCTCAAAAGCCTCAAATCTCATAGCCTGTCCTCATAGCAGAGGTGTTCCAGCCCCCTGAGTGTCTTTGTGCTGGACACACTTCTCTTGATGCAGCCCAGGACACAGTTGCTGTCCGGGCTGCACTTACACTGCAGGCTCATGTTGAGCTTTTCATCACCCCAGACCCCCAGGTCCTTTTCCTCAGGGCTGCTCTCCAGCCATTCACCACCCAGCCTGGATTTGTGCTTGGGATTGCACCAGCCCTCAGATTGAGACCCTGGCCTCAGATTGTGCCTGGTGAGGTTTGGGTTGGATATTAGAAAAAACATCTTTACAGAAAGGGTAGTCAGCCATTGGAACAGGCTGCCCAGGGAGGTGGAGTCACCATCCCTGGAGGCATTAAAAAAAATGTGTAGACATGGCACTTCAGGACGTGGTTTAGTGTGGATGGTGCGTGCTGTTGGTTTGACAGTTGTTTCTGTAATGGTGATGTTGATTTGAGTTAATGCAGAAAGTATACAATGTATCGTCTCCTGTTGGTGCCCCTTCTTGCCTCTCCCTCTTTTGGAACTCAACTTGTCTCTTGCTGGAGACTCCATTTCTGGTAGCAAGCGTGTTCACGTGGGACACAGAAACAAGACTCTGAAATTATATGGTTCAAGAGACTTCCTGTTTCTTCAGTGACCTTATTTCTAGTTGATTCAAAACTTAATTAATTTCTCTTATTTCCAGATGCTCTATCAGGTATCTCTGGAGCTGGATGCCAGAAGTGCCAGTTACTGTAAAACCGCTGATGTTGAATCAAAACAGGAAAAAGAGAGAACTGAGGACTTGCTTCAGGAACTAAAGACTCTTAAAGATCAGCTGGCCCCAGGTGGCTCTACCAGCCTTGCCTTAGAAGAAGAAAACTGCAGGCTTCACAACAAACTAAAGGCTGCAGAACAAGATAAGAAGGTACCAATATCTGTTTCAAAGGAAAACTATTTGATGCTGGATTTCAAAGTGAGAATACATTGAAACAATAGAGATTAGAGATGGCAACTGTAAATCTCTGCCACAATGTATTGGGCCAGATTGTACTTCAGTTGTGCAGCTTGCCATTTTATTTGCAAGGTGCAAGTTTGAGCTCTTGCCTGTAATATGATTATGTCAATTGTCTCTCTGTTCTGTACACAAACAGCTGTCAGAAATCCAAATAAAATGTGATCATTTGGTTTTGAGGCACTGGTTTTAACAGTGTGATAGTCTTGATGCTTTCTTGATGGTATTTTCTGTCAAACTGTAGCTAGAGAAGAATTCTGTTTTTATTCCTAGCAACTGAAGACTCTTTCTGTCCTGTACTGGTTTTGTCAGTTAACTACATTACTCGATTTGTTACACCTGAGTGCCCAAAAATCTGAGAGATGGCCCAGAGGAGTAGGGTAGATGCCTGTGGCATTGGAGTGTGTTGTGTGGTTCGAGTTTTGTCTATTCTATGAGGACTACAGTAAAGTGCTGTTAATGTTATTCTTTAGCATAACTACTTATAACTGGCTCCTATATTTCAATAGGCTATGGAAGACAAAATTCAAAAGTTGGAAAATGCAATGAATGAAGCAGCAAAAGATGTCCAAGAGAAAGATGACAAGATAAACAAGTTAGAAGCACAGATGAGAACAACAGTGGCAGCGAGTGAGCTCACCCAACTGCAAGCTAAACTAGATGAGACAGAGAAGCACCTCAAAACTATCTTAACAGTGAATCAGAGTCTTCAGGTATGAGCAAGATACTTCAATTCTCTTTTTCGTCTGATCTCAGAGGGAGCCTATTTCTCTGAAAATATTTTGTTCTGTATGGCATTCTTAGAGTAAAACTCCAGTTGCCTGCTTAATGTATAATTTCGCATTCAACCAATGCAGCCTTTGGAGACAAAATGTAGCACCCATGTTGTGGGATCAGAAGCTAAATTGATCACTTGTACATGATGCATTTCTGAAACGTTCTAAAAAATTACTTCTGATTTTGAAACTGAAGCATGAGCTATCTTTTCTATGTAATATATTTTCATACTAGTTCAGAATTCCTAGAGTTTTATCTATGAAGAGGTAAACAAAACTTGCTCAAATATGATAGCATGTAGTAAATCAGGATACCAACTGATAGCACAGTGTACTTGGCAATGTGGGCATTCTTACACCAAAATAGCTCCCAGTCTTGCTCTGCAAAAGCTACTTGTAAAGACACTGAGTAAGCAACTCTTAAATGCATTGCTAATTAACAAGCCGTTCTTCCAACTATACCTTTTGTTTTCAGGCAAAAATAGATCAAGGTGCTGAGCCGTACAAAGAAGAAATTGATTCTCTCAAAACACAATTGGTAAAATGTGACATGGAAAGAATGAAAAACTCCAACATTCTTGATAGGAAGTAAGTAAAGTGTTTGTTCCAGTTCTCAAGTACTTTAGTTTTAGCTTCTAGTTTTCCTTCTGTTTTCCACAAAATAGAGCATGAGTGTTCAGGTTTAGATGCTGTAGGTTTTTACTGTAGCCAGGTTCCAGACAGTAAAAATGCTTTACGCATCTCCAGGTTGATTTCTTCCTTATACAGCCACCACAATTTTTTAAGCCATATATAGAATAACCATTCTAGAAAAAAAGATGAAGGGGAAGCACTAACTGAAAGCACTTTTCCACTGGAGTGAAGGGATACAGAATAAATCGTAGTCCAACTTTTGTCTTCCTGCATTTTACCTAAAATCCAACTGACCAACTTTTATGTAGTTTTATGTTTAACTTGGGTATGTTTTGTGTTTGGTACCTCATTTAGAAAGTGAACTACGTCTCCTGCGACTGTAATAACTGTTAAACTGAAGACTTCTCTCTTATTCTCTTCCTGTCTCATACAGACTTGCTAATTATAAAGCACTTACAGAACACCAAAAGGAACAGTTAAGAAAGCTACAAGAACAACTTAGAAGAGCACAGCAAGAGAAAGATACTACTGGTAAATTAAAAATAAATACAAGGGATTCCTTAATTTTAAGAAGTTGTTTGAAGTCCAAATGATGCCAGAGCTCTTATCTCACAGTGGGGATTGGATGCCTTGGAGTTTAGTGTTTGCTGCACACACTGAAATATAATCACACCAGTTAATGTATTATTACTTCTGCAGCTGTGTTTGCACTTGTGGTGAGACAAGCTGCAGTACCTCATGTTGCCATTTCTCCCTTCACTGACTACATAGTTCTAGAACTCTTCCCTAGACCATTGAGAATTTAAAAGAATCTTAGAAGTTTCATAATACCTTCCTGGCAGTGTGAATACTGGGAAGTGTCTGTGTATGAATGAGAACAGCTGTTGTAATAGCACTTAAAACTTAGTGAAATTTTACAAGTAAGACTATAGGACGGAGTAGACTTAAATATTTGGACAGTGCTCAAACCAAGTCAATATAACACAAACTTGTATGTAAAACTGTTTTCTAGTGTTGCTGGAAAAAGAAGTTCCTCAGCAATCTCAAATAGCACTCACCTGTGGAGGTGGCAGTGGCATTGTACAAAGCACACATATGCTTGTTCTAAAATCTGAGCAAGCTAAGCTGCAAAAAGAGAATTTGCACCTGAAAAAGCAAAATGATGATCTACTAAGGTAACTATAGTGCTGATGAGCAAGATGTTAAATGCTTGGTTGCTAGTGTTTCTTTCTGGGATAACTATAAAAGTGATTTTTTTTTTTTTTTATTAGAAGCTATTTTGGATATTAAAGCTGCTTTTATTTCAAACATATTTGAAGCTAGTGATTGATTGCTTATGTTTTTATGGTTTTGAACTTAAAGTTGCTTTTGTAGGAATCTATCAAACACTTGAAGACATACTTTAATTGTACTGGACTTGCTTCTGAAAGCAAGATACACAGATCTGGTCTTGTTTTTGTTTGTGGTGTATCATCTGTAAACAGGAATTACCTTGTGTCAGGAATCTTTCCTTGCAGAGCTACTTTACATTTTTCATAATTAAATGCTGAGCAGTTTGGGTTTTCTCTTATCAGCAACGAGCTTGAACTGAAAGAGGAGCTTGTAAAATGGAAAGAAAGAGCACTGAGATGGAGAGAACAGGCCTTAAAAGAACACACTCGAGAGACAGTACCAAAGTCTCCAAAGGCAGCTGTGTCCTCTCCCCTTAAAGAGAAAATGCTTACACCTTCCAAGAATCCTGTTTCTCAGGAAACAGTGGCTCAGGGCCTGCCGAAGCCTCTGTCACGGGATTATACCAATTTCTTTGATAATTCCAGCTTGGGTATACCAGCAGGTACGTTAACACAGCACTGATGTCCTGTAAAGATCTGTGGAGGCAAAGTATCAGGGGTGTTTTGAGCTGAGGGTAAACACTCTACTTAGATTTTTACACCTGAAAGAATACAGTCTTCCTGAATGGCTAGTTGGTAACTGTGGAAGGGCTGACTAGCTAGAGTTGTAAAGTTTTTAGGTGTGCTCCACAGAACCTAAATACTTAAATGAGTTCTCCTTAAGTGAATCCTTCACCCCTTGAAGATGATACAAACTTTTCTCAGTGATGACGACTGACTTGAAATGAGTCAGCAGAAGATCATTACTAGATAGCTGATGCTCTATGCTTCAACCTATGCTTGGGTTATGCACAGACTTCTGGCAAAATTATTCAAACTTAACTTCTGGTATAATTTTCTAATCTTCAAGGAGGTAGACTTCTGTTTTTGATGTTGAATGTGCCAGTCTGCTTGGTTCCAACTGCAGTAATGGGTGTTTCTATAACTTCCTCAGCCTTACTCAAGTTTTCTTGTCTAGCCTGGTGACTTCTGGGGAAGTCTTAATGGTCTATGCTATCATATTAGTGCTCAGTACATTTTATTTCTAGAGACTTACAGAAGACATATTAAAGAGTTTACCCGTTCTCAAGGCAGATTTCCAGTAAGAATATCACTTATTGCTGCTTCTCATGAGGCTAATGTAACAGTAGAGATCCCCTCAGCACAAAACTTCTGAGGCAAGCTTCGATTGTTGATGCATAAAACACTGAGATTTAATTGCTGTATTCCTACTGCTTATCTGTCTGGAAAAGTTTAAATGTTACTTTAAAGTTCTTGTCTTCTGTACAGATATACAATTTCCAGGACCAGAGGCTGTAGGAGAACATCTTCAGCACTGTTTTGGAGCATTAGAGAAGGATGAAGCCCCTGGTTGTACCACTCACTAAAGGTGCTCTGTTGTAAGCTGCCTTTGCAGGAGTTAGAGAGAATCTGCTTGTACAGGAATGGATTGCAAACTAATCTACTGTGAACTTTCTCAGTCTTAAACTTTTCTGTTATTCCTAAACTGAAGTTTCTGATTTCCACAGGGCACACCACTAAGGGTTCCTTTTTATTCCCTGTCTTCAGCCCATGCTGTTTTGATACCAGGAGTAACTGTATGTTTGCACATGATTCCAATACAGATCTGGTTTCTATATGAATTTTATTGTATTGATAAGAAGTGGCCCTGGTACTCATCTGTGACTCAGTGGAAGATAAACTGGATTATCAGGGCTGCGAGACTGACTTCTTTACTGTCCTTATCTGCCTTTGGGATGCATCTTTTGTATGTTTTCTTTTGAGAGGAGTATTTTGAAAATAAACTTGTCCACAACTCATTTGCTGGTCACCTCTTGTGCTATGATCTAAGGGTGCTGGTTACAATATTCAGTCTGAAGGGTACCTCCTAGAGCGATCTCACCACTTCCATCATTGTGCCACTTAGTCTGTGTCCTTCAACTTCACAGAATCATAGAATGGTTTGGGTTACAAAGGACCTCCAAAGGTAGTCATGCCCAACTGCCCCAAAGGGAATAGGGACATACTCCACTAGCTCAGATTCCTCAGAGCCTTGTATGGCCTGATATTCAGTATCTCCAGGGCTGGGGCCTCAACTGTCTCCCTGGGCAACTTGTTCTGGTGTTCCACCACCCTCATGGTAAAGAACTTGTTCCTAACATCCACCCAAAATCTCCTAACTTAAAACCATTGCCCCTCACCCTATCACTGCGGCCCTTTCTGCAATAACTACTTTGTGCAGAAATTTAATTTTGCACAAGTCTCTTACTGATACTTCATCTAATTCCAGCTTGGCCAGGAAATGTTTGAAGTGTGAAGGGCTGATCCTCCCCTCATTCTCCACAGCCAACTAAATAGGCATTTGACACTCAAAACCTTCTATCATCTCCATTAGGTACGACTATCGTGATGATGTCATTCTTAAAGATACCTGCATCACCCTTATTTTCTACCACTAAAGCTCTTGCTAATCCTAAGTCTCTTTGGGTAGTTGTAAATGGAGTACCTCACTCATGAGTAAAGGACTACACTGGCATGTAGAGTCACACAAGAATTACCAACCTGATGGAAGTACTTCAGAGATACTTTAATAGGGATAAGTATTTGCCTTGAAGAGCTGAAAACTGCTACCTACTGTAAGAAATTTCAAGCATTATATTTCAATTGTACACCTGCAATGTATTTTGGGAAGCTTTTAAAGACATTGCTAGCCAAAAATGCAGAGGTTCTAAAAATCATCACTGAGTTTAGCACAGCAGTGTCTGCTTTACTTCCACACACAGGGTGGGAATAGGGTTTTGGGCATTGGTGAATTGGAATTTTGGTTGGCTGGTTTTTCACACTAATATTGAAGGAGATTTCCAGGTTTTTCATTACCTCCATTTCAGCGTTCCAGTAAGTTGAACTGACCTCATAGAAAGTGGAAACCAAGGTCTGTATGTATATATAGATGTATATCTTCAATATGCAGTTTCAAGGGAGGAGTGCTTGTTATTTATTGCTTGTAACATTCCTAGGTGAGATTTTTCTTGTAATTGAGCTGAAAACTAGACACTGATTGCAATAGGTCTGTTGGAACTTAGTTGGCAAAAGGTTAGAGACAGAAGGAGAAGTGCTTTCAGAAAACCTAGTAATTAAAGACTCTGTTACTGGGGAGCTGATTTTAAATGTGTTAAAGCTGTCATGGTCTAGCAGAGACAAGATACACAAAGTTAGTTAATGAGTTTATCTTAATTTACTCACAGAAATTAATGTTCTGAGGGGAAAATGCTCTCAGGGTAGCTTGAGGTGTGGTGTGAGATTAATGAAATTAGTTTCTTTCTCAGTTTTCCAGTCTGATATTAACTCTGCCTGAAATATACCAACTTATGCTTTCTTTCAACATCTAGTGGTTTAAATTATATCACCACTTGAACAAACAGAAAAAGCCCAAAACCAAGCCCACACAAAACCCAAAATTCATAGTGCAAGTATTGTTCTAGTTTGTGAGGTGATAGCTTACATGGCTGAAAAGAGATTGCTTGTGGAAAAATGTTTGTCCTTTTTTGGTAGGAATCTTCTTGATTTCTTGAATTCCTTAGGCTGCTGCTAGTACTAATGATCCTTTTTGTCCTTTCTGCCGAAGGAAAAAAATCAGTCTTTTGACATGGACATGCTGGAACATGTCCAGACCACGAGGATGATCAGAGGGTTGGGACACTTCTTCTATGGAGACAGACTGAGACAGTTGGGGGCTGTTCGGTCTGGAGAAGAGATGCTCTGAAGAGACTTTATTGTGGCCTTCCAGTATCTGAAGGGGGCCTATGGGAAAGCTGTGAAGGGACTCTTTAGGGTGTCAGGTAGTGATAGGCATATGGGGAACAGAGCAAAACTAGAAGCGGGTAGATTCCAATTGAGTGTTAGGAAAAAGTTGTTCACCATGAAGGTGGTGAGACACTGGAACAGGTTGCCCAAGCCCCATCCCTAGAGGTTTTTAACACCAAGCTGGATGTGGCTCTGAGCAACCTGATCTAGTGGGGAGTCTCCCCTGATGGCAGGGGGGTTGGAACTGGATGATCTTTGAGGTCCCTTCCAGCCCTGACAATTCTGTCATTCTAAGAACGGGATCTCACTAGATGGCAGCATCTCAATCTACCAGCAGAAAAATCACATTCATCTCGAGAAACTTTTTAAACTACCACTCCCATCAAGCACAGCAAAAAGACTACAAAACTTCCTTCAGCACAAAGGTCAGTAAATACAACAGGCTGTTTGAGATCGCTTGGTGAGTTTGCCACGCATTTTTTAAGTGCTTCATAGACTTTAGGTGTCAGATGCTCATAAAAACTGCTTGTGAGATTGAAAAAGCATTTCTATTTTGCTTCCAATGCATTAGATTAATTCGGGGAAGTACTTGAACCGATTAGGGTTTTTTTCACAGAAGCGACACATGTGACAACAAGGAATACAAAATGGCTTCCGCTGTCCTGAAGGAGTCCTTCTGAGCAAATTGGGATACTGAGGCAACAATTAATAAAACTTTTCCCACAATTTTGCTTGAGGAGCTGTATTTTGGAAAGCTTGGTATGTCTGAAAGGCAGTGTTGCCCAGCTGTGTGTGCAATCTTGTTTTGCTTGGCTGTCTTGGCGTTGCTCACATGTCAATGCAAAAGGATCATGCAAAGGTAAGCACAGTGTCATATAGGCTTACACAGAGCCAACCTAAAAAGCGATTTTATGTAATTGTGCTTTCCCCAATCATGAAGATGCATCTCAGTTACAGTTTGCATGGGAGAATGGTCTTTTCTTTTGTGCTTTGTTTCCTTCTGTGCGTGCGCGTGTCCCAGTTATGGCAGAGCAATCTATAGTGAAACGTTTTGGTGTCTGACTTCAAATGACAAGAGAAAAAAAAAAATCACATTAGAGTGCAAGATATTGTACTCCTGCTTCATTTTGCCTGTCACTTTAAGGAAAAATAAATCCTGTTTCTGCTATAATAAAACGTAGCTTTGAGCTCAAATGCCTTTGGACCTTTTTGAGGTTAGTAGGTTAAAAAATAGAACTCAGAGGTGGAGGCAGTGCCCCCTTCCTTGGAACTCTGGATGATGGCACCATTTGAGATATGATTTGGTGGCAGAGGTACCCCAAATCATAATCTGTGTTTGGAATGTTTGCACCTGATCCCCAGGGAGTGTTGTTTGTTCTTTTTGTTAAAGGATCTGTGACATCTCTGCAGAGGTATGGGTCGGCTGGATGGGAAGATCATAGTGCTGTCTGCAGCAGCACAAGGGATTGGACGAGCAGCTGCTGTAGTAAGTTGGAAAAATGTTTGTTGTCCTGTGCCTAAGCTAGGTCTTTACTGCTAGCATCTCCGCTGACACCTGCACTAAATGAGTTCTCAAATTAACAAATCATAGATGAATCTAGACCTATCCACTGAAAAATTAAGAAAGAATAGAGTTGCAGTGATTTCTTTAGCTCTGAGGGGGTGATGTTGGCCAAGAATAAGAGCAATATTTGAGAACAGCCACTTTTCTAACATGTAGTTGTTGCTTGTACTTTTTAATCCAATATTTCCACTGCTTTGTTCTGGGAGAAGATAAGGGGGAGATAGAGGAAGTACTTCCTGTTATGAGGTTGGACACTACAAAAATTGTCTGTGATAAAGCCAAGATATTTTATGTATGTTGATAGTTGATGTAACCATGTATAGTGATAGTGCAGTACAGCTGTGACGCTGTTTGCAATGAGAAAGGAGAAATCCTTTTGCAGATTATATATAATTGTTGTTAAACAGAATTCAACGTATTTTAATAACTTTCTGGTAACCTTCAATTTTCATTGTCCAGTTCTTCTGCTACTCCCTTCCATAGCAGATAAAATACTAACATAATCAACAAGCCAGACTAGTTGATTCCTCATGCACTTGATTAAGAATGCAGAGGACTGCTGATCTTGGCAATTGTGTTGAAACAGTTGGTGCAAGTAGGAGGTAATTTTCCTGATTGTTTCACTTTGTAAATATCCAGCAAACCATAGAAGACTGGCACGTTTAATACCACTATCTGCTTTAGCTGCCCTTCAGACACTCATTTTGAAAATTAGGGACTACAGTCAGCAGTCAAAGTAACTTCTATACCAAAAGTATTCTATTAGCATACCTGTAGAGAAAGTAGGTTTTGAGGGGAGCGTCAAGAATCACAGAACAAAAGTGTCACAGAATGTTAGAGGCTGGAAAGGATGTCATAAGATTGTCTAGTCCAACGCCCCTGCCAGAGCAGGGTCACCTTTACCAGATCATACAGGAGTGCATCCAGGTGAGTCTTGAACATCTCCAGAAAGGGACACTCCACAACTCCCCTGGGCAGCTTGTTCCACTGCTCTGTCACCCTCACAGTGATAAAATTTTTCCTCATGCCTCCATGGAACTTCCTGTGCTTGAATTTCCACCCATTGCCCCTTGTCCTGTCATTGGGCATTACCAAGAAAAGCCTGGCTCCCTCCTTTTGGCACTTACCCTTCACATATTTCTAAAGAATCATGCTCAACCACAGATATTCTTTCCTTTTCATATTATTCTATGCTAATGATATGGACACAAGGTTTTCATAAAGGTTATGTACCAAGTTCATAACTTGTCAGCTCCCATAACTTCATTTAAATCCAACAATATGGACAATTCTAGCCCTATGTGTTTGTAACAGGCTTGCTAGTGCACACATGGCTAATAAGAGCAGTAATAATACCAGCTGTCAGTCTGCTTACTGTTCTTACACTTTATGGACTGGATTTATCTCAAGTCTGTCTTATATCATGTATAGTTGCTGTTTGTTCCCAGAACATGTGGTAATTGGTGTCCATTGCTCCCTGACTTGCCTAGAATGAAAAGTGAGGGATCAGCTGCATTCAGCCAACTTGTATATCAACCCAGAAAGGAAATGAGGGGAACAAAGATTTTATTTCTGGTAAGATCTGGGATATCTAAATATCAACTGTTTCTCTTACTTGTATTCTTCAGGCTTTTGCTAAAGAAGGAGCCAGAGTCATTGCTACAGACCTCAACAAGGCTAAGCTGCAAGAACTGCAGACATATCCAGGTAAATAAATTATTTGCAACAGGTATTAGTTCAACTGTTGCAAGTTTTGTTGCAGACTGGCTGAAATACAACTTGCGGATAGGGCAAACTTGAAAAGGCCAGCAAAAAATGGAAAACAGCCAGCCTCATTCTTTAGATTTTGCCTTTGCCATTCCACAGCACAGAATAAAAACAGAGGTTTAGCATGTACAGTATTGCAGCATCAGCATAGCAGACAGAATACTATTCTAGGCATGTGGAATAACTGAGTTTTTTCATGACACAGACACAGCTGATTTCTCCTTCCTGGAATGGTACTCATTTTGGTTACTCTTTAAGATAAATAAGCTGTCTAACGTACCACTCTAAAAGGCAAGGAATGCTTTTCTTTGGTCATAAGAATAAATATTAGCTATATAAAAAGTACACCTAATGCTTTGCATTTCCATGGTCTACACTTACTAAGGAATGCATTAAAAGGACAGCTGCCTGGTAGAATTTGTGTATCTTCAGAAGCTAACTCCACCTTAGCTGAGCCTATTATGCTCAGGCCTGAAGGTCTTCCCCCTAGTATCACAGAAGCTACTTCAAGGAATAGGTTTTGCATAGCTGTGTTTCTTAATCGTGACAAGTGTGGAACATAATAAAATAGTGTTTTTTCAGTCTTGAAACAAATAAGACATCAATATATCTTGCAGCTGGAAGCGCTTCCAACTTAATTTGACAGAAGACAGTGGACTGAATTAATTCCTGTTACGCTGTGACAGCCAAATATGCAAATAACTTTTTTCTGGCACAGCTTTTTAGAAACAATGTTGATCCTATTGACTAGAGTCCACCACAAGCAATCCCTTTAAAATTCTTTAGAAACCTTAGAACTATTCAGGTTCACTCTAAGGGTGTTTAAGAAAATGTTTAGAACTGTGCTTTTCTCCCTGCTTCTACTGTGCTTACCGGGACAGAGGTAGTTTTCCAAATACTCCTGAGGTATTTTCTGTCCTTCTGACACATGATTAGTTAAGCTATAATTCATCAAAGCTTGGCACACTGTTGTCTTTGAATTTTATCTAGCAGAGGTAATTCCCATGCTGATGTTAATCACTACTCTGTGGTCTAATTACATCATCATACACAAATCTCTTCAAAAGTGTCTGTATCGTTCCACTAAAGCACAGAATGCCTGTTCACAGACTTGGCACATTGGGTTCAAAAGAAAGTTTTTTATCCAGTTCAAATCAAGTTCTCTCATAATTTGGAGATGACTCAGATGCTTTACAGACAGTACTTCTCAGAAACATGTAAGCTGGATGAGACCTCCAGAAGCCATTTAGTCCTGCCTACTACTCAGAGGAGCTCTAGTTAGAGCAGGTTGCTCAGGGCTGTGTTGAATCAAGATCTGAATGTACTCAAAGACAGAATTTCAGTAGCCTCTGTAGGCTCCTGCTGCAGTTTGACTGCTCTCGTGACTTGAAAATAACGTTTTTTAGAACAACACAAACACACCTTGTATTTAGTCAGACTTTCCCATCTCCAGCCTTCTTTCTGTTGCCTTTCCTTGGCTTGGGGTACAAGCGCATTCTGCACTAACATCTTCCTTCATCCTAGATGCAGGATACGCCATGACCATGCTGATTCTATTGAAAAGTGTTTGGAAGTGATGAGCTTTATCCTCTTTTACAGTAATTATGTTTCTCAGGGTTGCAGAGTTAACATCTCTGACCAAAATAGAAGGGTTATGGCTTTGAGTGGGGTTGCTTTGTTTGTTTGTTATCAGTGGCTTCCTTGAAGGTATGACACAGGCCCAGCCAGAGCTGTAAGCACTGACAGTGACAGCTGTCAGGAGCTGAACCACACAGAAGCTTGTGGCAAAAGCAATGCTTCCAGCTCTCTTTTGTTCATTTATAAACAAATAATTGCAAAACCACAAACATCATATTTTTAAATAAGTTGTTGTGATAGCCATCAAAGTCTTGTACTTCCTCTTCACTTCTGTTATCATAGCTATGACATCATTCCATGTTGCATAAGTTACTGGCTTCCGGAAAAGAACTTTTTCTCAATACTTAAATGGTATAAAGTTGACTCACCCTCAACTACACAATGAATAGATGGCATGTAATGCGATTGTGAGCGTGACACACGTAACTAGTTCCAGGTAATTACCATTCCACAACAATAGGCATAAAAACTTTTTTTTTTATAGATTATAGAGGCTCTGTAATTCTTCAGCTTGAGGGCACTGTGGAATTCAGCTTTATTGGAAACGTTTTTATGGTAAATGACATTAGCTCATCTGCTTGTGTGATGGTGTATGACAAGCAAATCAGTTGATCTTTTTTTTAATTTTCTTCTTAAATTTTAAGTACCATGCCATGCTACCTGTTGCTGAGCTGATTTAACTATTGCACTATTTTAAGCATTAAGTGGTGCTCTTTGCTCAGGGAGTCTCCACGTCGTAGTGAAGCACTGAGAGAAGAGTCTTCTTGGCAGGACACTGACTTGAATCATAGATTTAGTCCTCAGCATATCAAAACCAAACTGCTGATGCTTAGCCAGATACACTGAAATTAATACTATGTTTTTCTAGGCATTGAAATACAGGTCCTGGATGTCACCAAAAAGGAGCAGATAGAAAATCTGGCCAAAGAGATTGAAAGGATTGATGTCCTCTGTAACATTGCAGGGTAAACAACTTCTATTTGATCCTACTTATTTCTCCAGTTTTTCCTGTTGTCCAGAAGTAGTTTATTAAAATGAATTTTCTTTCTTTCTCTCTCCCTCTCTCTTTTTTTCTTTTCTCCTAAGGCATTTTCTGTCTTTCTTATAAACTTTTGTGTTTTTTCATCAACCCTGAACTTCTTGTGCACAGCTGTGATACCCAGACCCGGATAGAATGGGTCTGGTATTTAGGTTCCCTCCACACTGAGTCTGGCTCAGTGATGGCTTTGTCTCCCCTGGCACAACAGTGAGCAAAGCTGGTGGTGATCTGTTTCTCTGCATATATTGGCTCTTTCCTGTCTCCCTGATACTCATCAGAAAAAAATACATTGTCTTTTTCTTCTTTTCTCATAAGAGCTCTTGTCCCTCCTTTTCAAGGTTGGGAGGGTTAGTCATTACAGAATAGCAGCAGGAAAAAATATGTATTAGAAGTCTTAAAAATGCAGGTCACAGAATAATTCACTTCGTGCACTTCACTCCTTTGAGGTTTGTCCATCATGGAACCATTCTGGAGTGTGAGGAGCAGGACTGGAACTTCACTATGAACCTCAATGTTTGCAGCATGTATCTAATGATCAAGACATTTCTTCCTAAGGTAAGGCTTGCTTGTCCATCATTTTTAATCACAGGATGGTAGGGGTTGGAAGGGACCTCTGAAGATCTTTGAGTCTAAACCCCCTGCCAGAGCAGGACCATATAATGTAGCACAGGTTACATAGGAACTCATCCAGACGGGTCTTGAAATTCTCCAGAGGGGACTCCACAACCTCTCTGGGGAGCCTGTTCCAGTGTTCTATGACCCTTACAGTAATGAAGTTCTTCATGTTGAGGTGGAACTTCCTGTGCTGTAATTCACATCCACTGCCCCTTGTCCTATCACAGGCACAAGTGAGCAGAGGCTGTCCCTTTGTTCTTGACACCCAGACCTCGTATATTATATACATTTATTAGACCCCCCTCTCAGCCTTGAGAGATGTAGTCTCTATTGCATTGTTTAAAGCATAAGTGGTCTAAGCTGTTGCCACTGTGGCAGTATGGGGTTTGAGATAAAAAGGCAAATATGCAACTTGATATCGAGGAGGCCCTTGGATTACAGCAGTCCTACTCCCAAGCATTTTCTATGTTGTGTAATCCTTCAAGCAGACAATCTACCTAAAGATTATGGTGGAGGAGATTGATTCAGGGGTTCTACCCTATGTAATTTGTAACTAAAGTCCTTTACATGCAGAGTAGAGAGGGAGCTGATAGAATCCAGTGCTAACATTATACTACAGCACAGAGCTGCACAATATCGCTACTGGAAAATATTTATATATACATGAATATGAATTTTATATAAGTCTGGAAACTATCTTGTGAAGCAATTCAGTGCCACTGATGCCAATGTGGTACTTATTCCAGAGCAACTATCCAATTGGACAGCAGCTTGAGGACAATTATTGTTTCATGTAGCAGCCAGGTTTGGGACTACAGTTGTGGACTACTCTCTTTAGTGTTGTTCCAGTCCTCCTTGGATTGATTGATTGGGTTGATTGGTTGGTTTAATAGCTGATTTTCATTTCAAAGGTTCATTACAACAACTTTTCTCATTTCAGGTTTTGAGATCCTCTGAAAAGGCTGTAACTTAAAGAAATTTAGCTGCAATTCAAAGATGTTGGGAAGTTTTTATGTTTTAATCTTTCCAAAGCAGTGGAGAAGTGAATCAGTGCATTGTTAGCTGGCATGAGCTGGCTTATCTGTGGGGTAACACTGTGGTGATGAGGGCAATGATTTTGAAGTTGCTATCCAGGAAAAAAAATCCTTTCCTTAAGGATAACCTTGGGAGGATTTCAGATTCTCCTTTACTATTGCAGTCAATAAATCAAGAACAGGTAGGCATTTTTCATGACAATTCAGCTTTTTTACCCTGCTTATCAATTGCAAAAAAGAATGTTTTGCAAGTGGTTATGGACTATCATGCTGGCCCTGGTGATGGTAGAACAGTTTACATTTGAATGACCTAAGTATTCTTTTGCAGATGCTTCAACAGAAATCTGGAAATATTATAAATATGTCTTCTGTGGCATCCAGCATTAAAGGTTAGTAGCTTATTAGAGAGTTCCTTACATAAATCTTTTAAATTATGGGAATGCAACATAAACATTGCACAACTTTGAATTTAGAGGAGGCTGCCAATCCTGTGAAGAAATTCAAGTCTAAAAAAAAAGTGAAGACATCAACTTGGGTATGCACACAAGGACACAAATGGGAAACTTGGGAAACACAAAGATCCTTGACTTTAAGCTTTTGAATTTGTGTCCTGAATTTTTTGGCAGCATCCTTTTTACCAGTTGGTATTAACTAAAAAGGAATTACTTCCAGTAATACCTTCTACACTTGTTCTTC
The DNA here is from genome assembly GCA_013399055.1 of Ramphastos sulfuratus. Classification (NCBI taxonomy): domain Eukaryota; kingdom Metazoa; phylum Chordata; class Aves; order Piciformes; family Ramphastidae; genus Ramphastos; species Ramphastos sulfuratus. The sequence goes on along the minus strand of WBNM01012694.1, from coordinate 49,840 downwards.
AGAGAAACAATGAGGAAGTGACAGTTACATCAGCATAGCTATGCTTTCCAAGGAAACCTGTTGGTGACTATCAGATAGGTTTCTGCAGGTCCTAAATCTTTGTTTGCTTTAACATGTCTAGACTTAAACCATTGAAAGACCATGTGCTTTGCTCTGGTCTATGCCTGTGTAGAGTAATGGTAGCCAGCATTCTAGTTAGCCTGCCCTTATGGAGAGACTACAGGTGCTACAAGAAATGCTAGAGTCCAGAAGCAGGTGCATGTTGAACAAACCTAACTCTCTCTTTGTTGTTTTTTATTGTTTTTATGCTGCTGTCACACTGTCCTTCCATAAGGAGTTGTGAACAGATGTGTATACAGTACTTCAAAGGCAGCAGTTATTGGTCTGACAAAGTCTGTGGCTGCTGATTTCATTGAGCAAGGCATCAGATGCAACTGCATCTGTCCTGGTAAGTAATCTTACATGACTTTGTAAACCAGGAGCAGATGTTAGAAGACCCACTATTAGTTAGAATTGTAGAATCATAGTACCATAGAATGGCTTAGGTTGGAAGGGACCTTAGAGATCATTTGCTCCAAGCTCCTGGGCGTGGGCAGGGATGCCTCTGAACTAGGCTCAGCTGCTCGACGCCTCAGTATTTGACATCATTAACAAAGAACAGACTTGTGAGTGGCAAGTGAAGTTACTAGCAATCAAAAACAACAGGACTTGCTTGAAACACTTCTTAAAATAGAGAAGTTGCTGTTTTTGTAGTAAAGCTGTATGTTGTTTGTTAAGCCCAGCCCATGTACATGATACATGCATGACACAATGCCTCAATGTTTATTTTCAAAGGTACAGTCTAGGAAGTGAGCAGCAGGTAAGGGCCAGCTATGCGGCTAGTTGTTGATAAACCATGTGAAAAGTGTTGAATCTCATTCTCAGAAGTCTTGCCTTTTGGCTTAAATTTAGAATCCTAGGCAATGTTGATAGGTCTGCAGTCTTCCTCTGGAATCATAATACAAAGTTAAACAGAAGTTTGAGGACATACAGATAGAACCAGTGAACTGCATTTTCTGTCACAATGGTTAATGCAGTTGATTTTTAACACTGAACTTGACATTTTGCATAGGAACCGTTGACACACCATCCTTACGGGAAAGAATCGAAGCTCGGCCTAATCCAGAACAGGTTAGAAAGCAACATACTGGCTTGATCCTGTGTGTACATATGTTTAACTCCATTAAAAAAATAAAATAAACATAGTGGCACTTCTGATCGTACTCAAGAATGGCCCGTTTCAGAGTAACAATGACACCAGTGTTGTCTGCCTTGAGAGTAGTTCGGTCAGTTTTTACTTAGGACAAAGGTCTTTAAAAAGCCTCTGAAGGACACTGTTGCTTTGTGAATACAACAGGTTTGTCATACACAGAAGCCTTTGCAATTATTGTTTACAGTATCTAAGACAAAAGTAGAAGACAATTTCTACTGCGGCACGGAGCAGCCACAAACTAGTATGAAACAATGACAGCGCATTGTGGCCTGTGCATTTCAAATTCTTTTGGGATGCTTGACCATACCAAGTAGACAACTGTGAGTCCTCACTTGAAGGACCTGCTAATACCCAGCACCAAAGGGAGAAGGGCTTCTGCTGGCTTTGTTCTGGAACCAGAGATTGAGGCCCAGTCTCCTACTATTTTTTTCAACCTGAAATTCTTGCCACAGTTAATCTTCTCATTTGTTTTTCTATCATAAATTCTCTACTTGGCGCACTAAGGAAAGTTTTATAACTTATGGTCTGTTTCCAGTATTGCTTTGTACATGTCATACTAATAGGATTAAAATAATTGGGTTTATTTTTGATAGACCAAATGCTCTTGTGCTATCTAGGCATTGAAAGACTTCCTAGACAGACAGAAGACTGGCAGGATGGCAACTGCTGAAGAAGTGGCCCACCTCTTTGTGTACTTGGCCTCTGATGAAGTAAGTATGGAATAATAAGGTTTCCTGTCATAGAACCTCAGCTAGTTTGCTGCTTCATAATAGAGAGAATTTGCTTTAGGAAGATTTAGGTTGCCTTTGAGCTGAATGATTACAGAAATAAAGAAACCTAATGATCTTTTAATGAGTTCAACTTCCTTCTTTTCCTGGCTGAACCCAGCTGGATCATGTTTTAAGGAGGCAGAATTATTAGTCATCACCTACCTTGACTATGCAAGAGCAATGATTTGTGTAGAATTGCTAGAGATTTTGGCTAAAAGGGCTAAGTTCTGAATCAATCTGCTGTTTTCCTTCTGCTGGAACAACACACCCGCTGAAGATGTTACACACCAAACTCTTCATGACCACCTCAAACACCAATGCTAATGAGAACACCAAAGTTACTTTGGATGCTATGAATGTTACTATAAATCTAAAATTGGAGTCCTCTGAACTTGTCCAGCAGCCCTACTGAGCATAATACAATACTTTAATGAGATTAATTCAGTCATAATGTTGCTATCTTTCAGCAATTTGTTTCTCATTTTGCTCTTGGTTTTAGTGTTTCTGTAAAGCTATCCATTTTTTTTTTTTTCCCAGACTGGTCAGAGGGTTTCCAGTCGTGTGTAGACAGAATCCCAGTTTACCACTATTTTCTAATATACTTCAATGCTGACACAGAAAACAATGTCAACGACTCAGATGCTTACTTCACTATCTGTTATCTAAAGTTAGGTCCCCTTATAGCTATTTGCTGACCTGCTCAGATTCTACTCAGCTGAACAGAGCTAACAGCATCATAGTGTTGAGATATTATTCCTGTAGTCACCTACAGGAATAATAAGCCCATCTTGTGTGAATTTGTACACTTGGGGTGCATCCTCATCTTGATACCTCTACTGCTACACTCCCCTGAGTTAGCTGGAAGGCTTCCATTTTAAAGTCTGTTTATATTCTATTTATTCAGAGACTTTTGTAGAACAATAAAGTGAATAAAAGGAAATCCTTTTTTTTTAATCATAGAAAAAAACCCTTTCCTTATAATTAAAACCCATGAGAAATTGGCTAAAATGATTGTTACTTTTTGTCATTTCAGTCTGCCTACATGACTGGTAATGAAGTAATCATTGATGGAGGATGGAGCCTGTGACTGACCCTCCCTGCAAATGGAAATTTATACCATGGAAGACAAAAAATGTGGATTGTGTTTCTTAGTTAAGATAGCTTTCAATGATTTAGATCATGCACATGTCATCTGTAAAACCAAATCTGGTGCATTTTTACTGCTATTTGATCTTACTGATTTATTTTTACCTGTATGGTGAACCACTAGAATGAAACATAATTTGTGTGGCTTCAGGTTATGGTAATTCCAAAAATATGGAAGAACAGCAAGTTAACATTTAAGATTTCAGAAGACAAAGAATATTATTTAAGGTACAAAATCTGGGTTGTGTTTAAAGCAAATATGAGTGAAATTAACTCACTGCTACTTTTTGTTCTTATCCTGCAAATTATTTGGTAGCTAAACATTGATAATTAGACTTCTTAATAGCATTGACAAGCTATCCAGAGAAAATGGACCAGCTACCATTAAATCAGTCAAAAAACGATCCTGAACTAAGTGTGGTTTAAATAGAAGAAAGCAGAAATAATATCAGATTTGAAGATTTGGAACATGTGAATTATTTTCTTACTGATAATAAATGCTTCTACAGTAGAGAGCATACTAGTTGCAACTTGTACTTGAAAGCACATTCTGCTTTGCAAATTACAAACTGAGTTCTTTCTCCTCTGTACTGTTGTTAGTAAAATGTTTTAGAATTGTAGTGGCTAGAGGAAAAAATAGTCTGAAATTGTTGAAAAGAAAACATCCCAAGCCTGACAACACTTACATATCCAAAGTGGGTAGTGCAAGATAGTTAATACTGTAGATATACTATGTATGGGCACATTCAACTTCTGTGTAACAGCAAAGAGTCAGTGTACATCTATAGCTGGCTCGTGCAAGAGCAACATCCATTTACCAGATTCTGAGCAGATCAGACAATTCCAGTTGGAATCTGGAAAAGCAGTAATGCGAAAGGCAGGGCAACAGATTACTATCAGAAGCAGTGGGACCACTTTGTGAAATTCAGAGAGAAGGGTTTATTTAAGCATATAACCACTAGAGACCCTGTGAATCAGAAATGAAGAACAGCAGCCTGCTCTAATGGTTAAGACTACAGCTTATGGCATAGAAAGGGCATAGAGTCTTGCATGTACTTTTAGTCTGTTAAGAATATATTAGCCAGTTCAAAAGAGATCCTGGTGGGAGAAATGGAGATCAGAACTATTCGATTAATGGTATAAATTACTCCTGAAATTGTCTTGGAAGTATCATTACTGTTTTTGTTCTGGGTTTGTTTTCCTCCTTCCATGTTCAGAAAGCACTATGCAAGGGCACTGCTCTGATAGGCATGCATAGGGGTGTATCTGGGAGAAGCATTTTAAATACACAAGTGGATCTTCATGAATACACTTCTGGCACAAGCAAAATGAGACGCTAAAATCCAAAGTTATCCAAAATAGCTCCACCAACGTTCACTGATGTAAATTCAGATCTTCAAAGTTAAGACTGGCAGGATACTGTTTCAGTGGCTTTAGGGTTTAATATAAAGGCCAAAGTCCTTACTCTGCAGTAGGTGCAGAAGGCTTACGTTGAAAAGGGAACCTCCCCACTGCCCTAACACACAAAACTTGTACTGTGTATTCAGAATCTGAGTTCATCATACTTATGGCATATTGAACTTCATTAGTTAACATGTTTAAGGTCACTTACAGTTGTACTATACAGATGCTACTCAGAAATTACTTTTTAATCAAAGCACTCCAAGAAAGAGACATCATTTACTTTTACACTGCTCTAAAAGCACAGAGATACGGATTTTTCAGTGGTAGTCTGAGAAGCTGGTGGACTAGAACAACAAACTAAGGCAAAAATTACTGTTTCTTGCCTTATTACCAATGCTCTTCATGGATATGTTAACAGCTGCAGCTCTGAAATGTCTCCTGTCTAGGGGTTTTCCAGCAGATTTGCTGGAATTATTTAAGGAGAATGTTTCTTAATAGTCTTGTGACCTCTTAAATCCCTGAGCTGTTTTCAATAGAACGGGGTAATTTTCTTTGTTTTCCTCCCATCCCAGTGATAACATAAAGAGTTTTCTGACCTCTCAGATTCTAGGTCAAACTGTTTTCTCATGGAGGAGGGGGGAAGAGTTCCTTCTGGAAAACTTTATCTGCTGCCTTTC